>ML821877.1:0-27646 GCA_009831015.1 Picea engelmannii
TGGGGCATTTAATAGTCCAAATGACACTACCATGAATTCATAATGCCCATATCTTGTTTTGAATGCTGTCTTGCTAATGTCTTCTTCCCTTGTCCTTACTTTATGATACCCTGATCTCAAGTCAATATTTGAAAATATTCTTACACCTTTCAACCAATCAAACAAATCATCAATTTTGGGTAAATGATACTTATTCTTTATGGTAACTTTATTAAGTTGTTTGAAATCAATACACAACCTTAAGGTTCCATCCTTCTTCTTCACAAACAGAACCGAGGCTCCCCAAGGTGACACACTTGGGCATATATACCCCTTTTTTAACAACTCTTCAAGCTGCATCTGCAACTCCTTCAATTTTGGTGTACCCATTTTGCATGGTGTCTTAGACACTGGGGAAACTCCTGGCACCAAATCGATATATAAATCAATGTATCTCTTTGGTAGAAATTCTGGGATTTCCCTAAAAACATCTTCAAAATTCCTTAAGACCGGATGGTCTTCAATGCTTGCCACTTTATCTTTGGCTGCCTCCTCCATATGGGCTGCCAAACACCTAACATCCCTTCCTGAAGCTCTTCTTCAATTGCATAGCTGAAATCTCTCTAACAACTACAACTCTTGGAATTCCTTGAATCTTTCCTTGCTTCCCTTCCTCATCGAGACATGTGATTGTCTTTTTGTAAAATTCTAGGACAACATGATGCTTTTCCGACCAATCCATGCCAATTAGACAATCATACGAGCTCAATGGTACGATGTTTACATCTACCTTTGTATTGATTCCATTCATGTTTATTTGGCAATCTTTAACCAACTCATTGATCTTTCTCTTAGCCCCCATGGTTAACTGAACTAACCAATATTTCTTATGCTTATTTCTTTGCAAGTGAAATATTTCAACAATGTTAGTATTTATGTAACAATGTCTAACACCAGAATCAATTAAAATTGCCCTGGGCTGGTTATCAATTTTACCTTCTACTTTGATCATGGGGGATTGATACTCCGCCTTCTCGTTTTTAAAGGTTTCATAAATCCTTGGCATACTTCCTCCCATGTATCCCACTATTTCAACCTCCTGAATGTTTTGGAAAATCCTCATTCTTTCTCCTTTATGAGGGTAGTCCTTAGATAAATGATTCCCCCCACATCCCCAACATTGAACAGACTATTGCCTTTGCATTTTCCCAAATGAATCTACATTCTTTTGATCATTTTCGGCTGCCTGGCCTTGCGAAATTGCTTGAGAGTTATTTCTGAAAAAGGGTGGCTTAAAACCTTTCTTCATTTGATAATTTTTCTCTCTCACCCGGTCATTCCAAGTCTTTTGGAACACTGGCCTTCCTTTGCTTTTCCCATAAAGGTGCCTTGCTCTCCTTATGATTTCCTCCAAGGTATTGGGGTTTTCATATTGAATCTTATCACTATAGAAGGAGGGTAACCCACGTAGAAACCTTTGGATTTTAACCTTCTCATCCTTGATGAAGTCAACATACTTCAACAATTCAAAGAACTGCTTCTCATATTCCTCTATTGTCATGGTTCCCAACTTGAGTTCAAAGAATTTTTTCATCTTTCTCTCATAGTAATGCTCGAACAAATATTTCTCCTGGAAATATCCTTTGAATTTCCTCCATGAGATTCTCTTCTCATCGAGGTTCTTGGCTTGCTTAAGTTGATCCCACCACATGGTTGCCTTTCCTTGCAAGTGGTAGGTGACAATCCTAGCTTCTACCTAGGATGGGTAGTCATGCAGTTGGAAATATTTCTTTATTTCCAATATCCAAGCTTCTTCCTTTTCTCCTTTCCCGTGCTCACCATTGAAAGTAGGTGGCTTTATTTTCCTGAGTTCACCTTGCAATATGTCTTCCTCATACCTTCTTCTTTTCCTCCGAACATGAGACACACTTGGGATGCTTCCTGATCCTAAACTTGGATGATTTCTTAAAGTGGAATGCCTTAGAGAATGATGGAGTTTTCTCATGCTTCTTTACTGCATATCATTTCCATGATCATCCATTTTGCTGTGAGATCTAGATGTTGATATTTTTCTAGCACTAGCTTCTTGCTTGGTGCTCGAATCTTTGTTAACTTGCATATGAAACATGTTCAAGCTCTGAAGTATCTCTTCTCAAGCCTTCATAATCCTTTCATTATCAACCCTGTAGCTTTGCACTTCCCTATGCATAATTCTCATAGTGACAAGCTCTTGCCTATCTCTTCTTCCATTTAACTCTGTCTCAACATTCCCCAAGCTGATATGCAGACTTCTGAACTCTTCTCCATAGCTGTAAGACCCTTGAGCATCTTCCATAACTTTATCCCTCATATAAGAACTAATTTCTTTATGTACCTCTAATTCTACAAGATTTGTAGCCACCACAATTTGTTAGGATAAAATAATTAACAAGACCCATTAAATTATGTACAATTGTGTTCCTATACTGTATCAAAATTATATCTTTCATGAGTTCACCCAAAAATTTTCAACACTTAGATTATTTTTCCATCTATTCAGACTCACAAACTAGCGGACTCACGAAAGCATAATTCTCCCTTTCATAAGTCCGTCTGAAAAGTCTCAACATTTAGATTATTTTTCCATCTATTCAAACTCACAGACTCATGGAATTGTGGACTTGCGGACTCACGAAAGCATAATTCTCCCTTTCATAAGTCTGTCCGAAAAGTCTCAACACTTAGATTATTTTTCCATCTTTTCAGATTCACGGACTCGCGTACTTGCAGACTCACGAAAACATAATTATTCCTTTCATAAGTTCGTCTGAAAAGTCGCAACACTTAACCATTTTTCCACTTCTTCGCGGACTCATGGACTCATAGACTCACAATAAGTCCAACACTTCACCGTTTTTATAACTTTGCGGACTCGCGAAATCACAGACTCATAATAAGTTGCAACACTTAGCTGTTTTACCTTTGAGGACTCACGGACTCACGGACTCACGAACCCATAATAAGTCCCAACACTTAGCCATTTTTCTATCTTTGCGGACTTGCGGACTCACAGACTCACAGATTCGTAATAAGTCCAAAACTTGGCCATTTTTACCTTTGCAGACTCGCGACTCACGGACTTGCGGATTCACAAACTCATAATAAATCCCAACACTTAGCCATTTTTCTATCTCCCTGCCTCCGTGTACCTACCACCATGGAAATACATGTCACCTGCCGCCACGTCAACTGACACGTGGCCCCCCTCCACGTCATGCTGACATTAGTGTATGAAAAAATACCGAAAATTTTCCAATTTGCTTATCCTCGAAATTTCCAAAGGGGTTCAATTCTTCACATTACCCATGCAATTTCTCTCAATTTTACCTCAGTAATTTCAACAAATGAATTTCAGACATCCTTTTTCTGACATTATGTCAAACAGTTTTTTTGCATAGTCTGTAATTTTCACTTCTGCATTCCACTAATTGTCTCATCCAAGCTCAGTGTTGAAAACTAGGCTCTGATACCACTTTGTAACATACCCAACCACCATGGCTAGGCCACGTCAGCTAAAACTTTCTCTTTATCAACTCTGATACCATTTTAGTAACGTACCTAGCCTCTAGATAAGAAATAATACGTGCGAAATACACATAACACAAAACTTCTGCTAATTAAATCCATTCTTTTGCTGTTATCTGTTTTCCCATAGCCTATAACTACAATTTATAACAGATTTAGCTACAACAATAAGCATAGAAAACATGCATCTGAAGCATGCTAATAATTCAACAGGAGATACAACTGTTAGCACTAATATTTTCATGATCAAATTTTGGTCTTAAAAATTCATATTTTGCTTATATAAAGATAATAAGGTCTTCTTAGCATATTTTTGTCCATATTAAGGTCATATGAGGGGTTTTAGAGTCTAAAAATAATATTTTGAAAAAGGGCGCTACAGGAAGTTCCTGCAATTTTCCTATGCAGAAAAAGTGTGCTGGCGTTACATGAAGTTCCTGTAGCGCAACCTGTTTTTAGGCAAATGACATGGTTTTGGAGGATGATTATGAGACCATCAACCTATTCAACCTATTTACTTTCTTAGGTGAGTTGGATATCAATCACTTAAGATCAGAGGGAAGGACAACTCATTTTCCAAGTGGAGCTTGATTAGTCAATGATATATTCTAGTATAAAATTGTTGCCTAGAAATTAGGGTTTGTTGTCACTATCCAACACTCGTATTTTTTTAGGGATACCACATAATTTAAATTTTGACTCATATATATTTAAAACACCTTGGTACCTGATAAGGAAGGTCGAATTCTTGATGGATAATATTTTGGGAACACATCATCACATTGGCCTAATTTTTAGCAAGAAGTTACCATAAATTTTGGAATTTTCCTGTTTTAGTCATCAACCTTTTGCATGGATTTCGAGCAGATGGTGAGAAATATCAGTCAAATGAAATAGGATTAATAATATCATATACAAAAACCTCATTCAATTTTTATACAGGTGTCATGGTTTTGGAGATTTGAATGAATCTTTTCAACTCATTTTTCAGATTCAGAAATTCAGGAATTTTCCTGTTTTAGTCATTATCTTTGGGAACAGATCCCGGGAAGCGGGAAGGTTATTTTTTAAAAGTGAAAGAGGTTTTTCTCAATAATGGAGTCATATACAAAAAACACTCTCGGATTTTACACATGTGTCATGGTTTGGGAGAAACAAGTGGATCTCTGAGCATCATTTTTCCAGAATTTCGACAATTTATGTTTTCTAAAAATTGCCTAGCCACCTCATCATTTCGAATTTGGGATGGAGGTTTTTTGATCCATTTTTCTTGGATATTTAGAAGAATGTAATATATTTATAAAAGAGAGGAATGGAGAGAGTGAGATGATGGAGGATATCCATATTTTGGATTTTATTGTAAAACTTTAAAGGGCTAATTTTTGCTTATATTTTCTCATGTAAATATATCAACTGCTTATGAAGCCAATGGTTAGTGTGTGTTTCTATTCTTTGTTTATCATCTCTTTTACTTCATCTTGAACATATTTTGATTTTGTATGATACATGACTGTAAATCTATGTTGAGAAGGTTTCTTTATAGGATATATTGCAATCTTTGCCACATAAATGTTTAAGCCCTTTGAATCTTATTTGGAAAGGGTTTTTGAGTAATGATTCATTCTTCTACTGAGTAAATTAATTAAAGAACATGTTTCTCTTCGGTGAATTTATCAGTTTTTTTTTTCCAAAATTCTTTCATACCATATCACTTATCTTATTTCACTGATAAGAATTTTTATTTACCTCGTTTGCTGCACATAAGAAAGTGGTTTAAATTGCTCAAATTATAAGCCTCATTGAAACCAAATGTATGATGTTTCTACCTTCATTAACTTATTGAGCATTTTGAAACAATATGTGCTAGGCTTGATTCAATAACAATCTTGAGTTGACTTCTAGCGCTAACAACAACTAAACCATTCATTACAACAACATATAAGTCATTCTCATTCATGCAGAGTTCATGCACAACAATAACACATGTAAATAACTCAGAACAAGATAAAACACTTATCTTAAACAAGAATCGTGCAACCAACTACTTGGGAAGGGTGTTCCACCCAATCGTATACTGATTGTTCCAAATATCAACAACTAGTCACCCCCGAGATGAGGCTAGTAATCCAAAAAAAGAGGGTGATATTTCATAGAGCACTCACAAATCACAAATATTTCAACCCAATTGACATTATTCTACAACTGTCCTGAATTTTCCACCAACTCTCTTCCTCTTGACCTTCCTAACCCAAGGAATGCACCATTCATTTACCAGGGATAACCCAAAGGATGTACCATCCGTTTATCAAGGACAACCCAAGGGACGAAACGTCTGTTTATCAGGGTTAACCTAATGGATGTACCATCCGTTTATCAGGGATAACCCAAGGAATGTGCCATTCATTTATTAGGGTCTCTCTGGCACATGTAACTAGGAATCTCTCAGCTGGGAACTCAAGGAGAAATGCTGCTAGGAAAACTATCAACAAACCAACAACAACACTTGTTGTTTCAGTGCAACTCATGCATGAGTTCACTCTTCCATCCTGATAACTAGGATCTTCAGTTATCCAGCTCCAATTACACTCCAGTTATGGTCCAGACTTTGCCCTCCTATGGCCGCAACAAATCCAAGCTCTCTTTTCTTCTCTTTGTCCCCCTTCCATGCAAAAACTTTAATTTCTTCCCAAACTACTCGAACTGTTATTACCTCTATCCCAACCCATACAAAATTCCTCTCTTTTTTTCTTTCCTTTCTTGAATCACACTCTTCCCCAAGATGATTGTACTCAACCCCCATGTGCCCAATAACTTTGGGATGCGACCACTCACACCCACCCTCTTACATGTATTCAATTATTGGCTTTGGAAACACTCCATCATAAATGGGAAGGTTCATATACAATAGCAGATTTAGGAAAATGGGTTAAATCCATAAACATGGGAAATTCCCCCCTTGGAGCCCTCTTGGCCATTATTCTAGACACTCCCCTCTCTTGTGGATTAATTTATCCCCCATCTCTTGTCCATGCCCCCTTAGCAATTGGAGTCACATTTTGTTATTAAAACATTGAAATACGATTCACATATTAGATCGCTTGGCCGTAGCCACTTATTATATCTACATAAGCATTAATCAATCTGGGGATTATAATGGGGATGTTACAACAGTGATCAAACCAGTCCCTGAAACACCAAAAGTAAATCCTCAAAACACTGTAGGTACGATAAAGGGAAGTCATGCTACGAAGGCACCTTATCATCACCCTAATCATGAAAATAGATACATGAACAAGTCAACCTATGAATATCACCTAAGACAGAAACATTGACTTATGTTTATAAAAATATTAAGACCGAGGCAATTACATCTCATGATAATAGTTCATTATGGAAGACCAACATTCTGCAAAGGATTGCATTAGGATTATGGAAGACCAACATTCTGCAAAGGATTGAATTAGGATGGTCCGATCCTTTTACTGTTCAAAAATTTTGCTCAACACTCAGAGGTTCATATCGTCTCGCATCATCAACTACGATAGAACAAATAATTATGAGAAGACATTACAAGCCAAATAAAAATACACCAATCCCTTTCATCACTATGCTTCAAGGATAAAAAATTTCAAAAGGGGACGAGAATGTTATATATATATATATATATATAAGTACATAATAATAATTAATACTCAATAGATAAATATGTTATGAAGAGACACTTCTCTTATGAAAGGTCATGTCTCTTATGAAATGACACCCCTGCGTGGGTATATATACATCCCTCGTTTCTCATTTGTAAATATCTCATATATCTTATATTCATACATTATTTAATATATTATTTATCCTTATGGATTTCTTTATTCTATCCTACTTAAATTAGATGTTCTTATAGTTGTCAAACAAGTTTGTTTGTCATAGAGGATCCAAACAAACCACACCATTTCTATTACAACTTAGTTTGTTAGTGTTTGCATCAATAAACCTATAAGATTTGTGAGTGTCATTGTAGTTTGTGAGCATAAATTTCTTGCTTTTGGTATCTAATTTGGTTCCTTTCTCTTCAGGAATCCATGCATAAACAGTTGAACCAAAATTTTTGAGATGACATACTTTGGTTTTCTTCTAGACCATGTTTCCTTTAGGGTCTGTCGCTGCACTGCCTTCATGGGAGATATGTTAAGAAAGTACATTGCTTCAGCCCAAAACATGTAAGGATAATATTGAGCCATCTTCGTGATAGTATGATTGTGATTCTCACATTCTCCATTTTTTTGTGGAGTGTAAGGTGTGGTTAAACTATCGCTTCAACTTAAAACTTGTAGGGATATTTGTTAAGAAAGTACATTGCTTTAGCCCAAAACTTGTAGGGAGAATACTTGTTCTTCATCATATATTGAGCCATCTCCATGATAGTAGATTTTAGCTCTCACCTACTTCATTTTTTTGTGGAGTGTAAGGTGTGGTATACTATCACTTGATGTCGTGTTTGGTACAAAAGTCAGTGAATTGTTTGAAGTAGAATTCTCCATCATTATTAGTTTTGAGGGTTTTGATGTAATTACCACACTGTTTTTCTACTAATGCCTTAAACTTTTGAAATTCATTAAATACTTAAGATTTCAATGTTAAGAAATATACACACATATTTACATTGAAGTCATCAACAAAAAGAAATAAATACTTGGCATTGGAGAGTGATGTATTCATTAGCTCACATACATTAGCATGTACTTGCTAAAATATTTTCTTCTGTGTCCAACATCAAGTGGATCTTTGCACTACTTCCTTGCTTGGCAAGCTCCACGAATGTGCTGAATCTACTACTAAATATCAAGAAACCCCAACTAGTCTTTCTTACACAAACTGATAAAGATAGTTCAAATTAAGGTGCCCAAATCGCTGATGCCAAAGTTCATTGGTATATGATGCAATATTGGTGACCAAAGCATGTTCTTTGGCTTGGGATAATATCAACCAACCTAAAAAGTCCACACTCCTCAACACCAAGAACATCTGTCTTCTTGGTTTCCTAGTTAACCACATATCACTTATAATTGCTAAAACTAACATCCAAGTTAGGGTAGTTGCTCATAATTTGATTAACTATAAACCCACTATATTCTATACAAGTGACATTAAATACATTGATGAATATCAACAATTTACCTCCAAAGAAAATTTGAGCATTTCCTTTACCTGCCACCTTGAACTTTTCCCAACCCCTAAAGATCATAAAGTCATTGAAAAATCACAAGAATTGTACTCTGTGAACCAATCTCTCATGTTGGTGAAATGTCGTGATGCACTCAAATAAATGTACCACGTAGACGAATTGCCATGATTTATGTACCTCTTGGCCATGAATGGAAAGAATGTTGGATCTTTCTCTTTCCTGTGATTTTAAATATAAGCCTTTTATTTATGCTTTCCTTGGTTGTTTTTCTGATCAACAAACCATTTTCTATAGTGCTTCTTCATATGGTCCATCTTTCCATGTTCTTTAGATTCTTGGTTGCATCTGCTTCACCGTTGCCTTGCTTGTTCTTCCTAGTAAACTTTCCCTTGCCTTGGAAATTTGCTACAAAGGCTTGTTTTGAACCTTTATTCTCGCTACTACTTCCAAATTTCCTTTTCCACCTCTCTTTGTTAGATACCTAATTTTAGGGATTATGGTATATTGTAAATATTATTATTATCATTCGTTTAGCAGAAATACGAATCCTTCCTAGGTGAATAGGAATAATCATCAGACCTCTTGGAAGATGAAACCAAAGGTCATATCTCAATGTATTTGTATGTGGCTCACATTAATAAAATTGATTTCCAGCGTGGAGTTATTCAAATCCTTCCAATAGTATTAGAGTCTTGGTGTTTTTTAGATAACTCCATGATCTTGCTTTCTCATTGCTTCCTTTTTCAATACTTTTTCTGTTACATACTCTTTGAATAATCTGTTGAGTCACATAATGATTTGTCTGCTCTTTAAGTTCATCAATTTTAGCTTTTATTTCAACACAATCTATCAATAGCCTTTTGGTCCTTGTGCTCACATATGTGAAAATAACTAGAGGATGTTGTATACAAAAGAGAAGAGAACCCTAACAAAGAAAAGATAGGAAGTACTCACAAGGCTCACATTTTCCAAATTAAATCCCGAGTCTTTGTTGACATGATAACAATCACTATGGAAACAACCTCACAGATGTTAGGGTACATTATAAGAGCTCGAGCATGTTTACACCAAGTTTCATATCACCTCTTTAACCTAGCATGAAAGAAGATTCTTCTTTGGAAAGGAACTGGCTATGTGTTGTTGGTAACAATGTTCTTTAACTAAGATTGTGCCATAAATCATGGAAATTAATGAATCTCCAACTCTTAAAAGGGACCAAATCTGGACGAAATTGAACGAAATTTAGATATACAGTCGTAAAAATATGAACCAAAAAAGATCGTGGACCTTGTATTTGGCGACAATGCAGTTTTGAGATTACAGTAACATTCAAAACCTTGATTCCTAGAGAATATTGACCACACATTAACTGTAAATAGATAAAACCCTGAGCCTAATTCTAATTCTTCTTGTTGGGGGACTTTCATCGTGGTGAACACATACACTTTATTCTCATCAATGAAAGGTGTATCAGTAGGAGATGAACCAACACTTCACACTATCCATGAGAGCGGATGCTTCCACAATAACGCTGTGATAATTCAAGAGATCGACTTGAAATACCTCCAGTTTCCGCGATAATGCTTCATTGGACTCCAGAAGCGAGCCTACCTCTTTTGGCATTACCGAAATTGTGAAACAGTCTGCATAACCCCGACTGAGCAACATTTTTGCGACGTGAATACCTAGGAAACTCCAACCCTTGATAATGCACATTAATTTTTGAGAATTCGAAGCACCATATCCATTTTATTTGAGAGATTGTTATTATAGAGATTGTGGGAAAGAAATTTGTATTGCAAGAAGAAACTAGTGATGTAAATCTATTGATTTATGAAGAAAATGCATTCTCTTGTATAAATTGTTGGTGTGGTGCTTACTGGAAAATAAAATTGTCCATAATGGTCAAGAAATATTGAGCATACTCTTATCTTCAATGATATTTGCGATGATATTTGTGATGGAGATACTTCACATATTAGACCTACAAAAGATAAAGAGTTTGCAATATGGAAGAATAAAGATAATGAAGCATATTCCTTGATTGTTGCTTTTGTAAGTGAAGATATGAGTCATCACACAAGATCTATCAAATATTCTTGGGATGCTTTGAATAAGTTGAAATATTTGTATGATTCACATTCAAAATTGGAGTTAATTCAATTGTTGTTGAAGCTCTTCAACAAATAGTTGAAGGATAATGATTCTATGGCTTTAACATCCAAAATTAAATTCATCTTGCACAACATTGATGCTACTGGTGTGAAGATAGACATTTCTCTCACTTCGTTCAATAAGGCCCTCTACCCAACATATTGTCACTATCTTGAATCACTTCAAGCTATTGGCCAATTGAAGTCCCTTGATCTTGACACTTTGGTGGAGAAAATTTCAAAACGTGAGAAAAGTTTCACTAAGACGACACTTCAACCCACTGGAGAGACTGTGTGCCTTTCTAAAAAAGGGAAGAATCAATCACATGATTATTTTAAGGAGAAGGTAGTAAGAGAAGATGCATAAAGAAGTATTTCAGAGGCAGGGGGTAGGAATAATCAAGGTGAGAGATCTAATATTCAGTGTCTTCATTGTGCAAAGAATGCACATGATGCAATGACATGTAGGATCCCATGGGAGGAGATCAAATAAAATCGAGAACAAAATGAAGAAAAATGTAAGTCTCTTGAATCCACTCATTTTGTTGTTGCTCATTGCAATATTATCATAAATGAAGATTTGTTCAAAACTTCATTTGCTTCTTGAAGAGATGCCTGGTTTCTTTACACTGGTTCTACTTGCCACATGAATTTTCAGAGATACTTATTTGAGGAATTGAATGAAAATATAGAGGGTGCAATATACTTTGTAGATAGATCTAGTCGCAAACCTACATGAATTGGCACCATCAGGCTCAAATTGCTTGGATTCTTGGATTTTCCTTTCCATGTTGTTCTCTATCTTTCTAAGTTGTGGATGAACTTCTTGTCTTTTGTGCACATTCGATAGTAAGACCATACTATTCACATGTTTGATGGAAAAGTTGAAATAAAGAGGTCTTTCGACAACATGGTTGTCATGAAATGATGGAAGGATGATATATTGTTGAATTTGAAACAGACATTTGCACAGGCAAATTTTTTTGCATACCTTTCTTACCATGATGAAGGTACATTGTCATTCAGTATTTTTTGGCATGCTATATTTGCGCACATAAACTATGATAGTCTTACTATGTTGAAGAAGAATGGTGTTTATAGTTTTCATACCATTTCAAGGAATTTGAAGCAATATGATGAATGTATCCTTGGTAAACATAACAAGCAGTCTTTCCATGATTCCACCTCGATAGCATGTAGAAAGCTAGAGTTGACACACTTTGATTTGTGTGGCCCCATGCCTATTTCATCTTCTTTTGGTAATACATATATATGTTATGAGAAATATTACCCCGTGGATAGATTAAGATCCCCTTTGTACCAAGACCCCTTCTTTGTTCCAAAGGCAGAAGTAAACAAATGGTTTCTACTTTTCTTATAGATCTAGTTCATTAACCTATAGAAAGAAGGAGAAAGAAACACGTGTTTCCCAAAGTTTGTCCTCACTGCTCCATCCTTTTCTTTCATTGCTCTAATTCCTTCAGCGATGGAAGAGACTTGCAAGACAAAGGAAAACCTTTCTACTTCTACTATATTTCATTAGATAAAAACCATATCTATCTATACCCGATTTAACTTAAGCATAGACACTATCATGAACACAATACATAAAGGAATAGGCCAAGTTAATATTAAATGGAAAGCCAAAAGAAGGCACTTACAAATCACGTTGATTTTGTAGCAATATTATCCAAGCTCTCCTCATCCATCCCTTGCATGAAAATCTTGAGATTGAAACAATGATACTTCAATGGATTCTTTCTCTTAGGATCAAAGGTTTGAAACCTCAAATCTTCCTCATTTTCACCATGGAAATGCCTTCAATTTATAGGATTGGGAGGCTCAACTACCATGGGATATTTAGGGAAGTGGTTGAGGATATGGATCCATGGGTTGGGATTTGATCCTAATATAGGGCCATGGGATAGTATTCGAGCAAAATCAACCTCATCTCTTCAGAGATGTCCCTTAGGAAAAGGTGATATTTTCCATATTTTCCTCTAACCAGAGTGATGCCCCCCTTAAGTTAGAGACAGGGCGCTAGTGGAGCTCCCTCAACATGGAAAGGGAAACATCAACGCTCCCTATACATGGACAGGGGGGTACCACCCTTCATAAAGTCCCCAAAAATGGTCGAATTTCCAAGTAAAAATCATGTTTCTGACATTGAAATGATGGGTTTCTTCCTCCAATATGACTTAGGGATCATGGAAAATGTTTTTCATTGTGTCAATGAGTTGTGACACTTGGAAAAAATGAGTTGTGACACTTGGAAAAGTGAATGCAAAACTTAGTAAGGTGCATACGACACTTGAAAAAGTGCATGTAATGCTTAGTAAGGTGCATATGACACTTTGCAACATTTGCGACAATTAGGGTGCGGCAATTAAGTGTGGAATTTTGATGTGTAACAAATGCCCCCTAAAGTTTGAGGTTATAAGAGAGAATGTTGGTCAAAAAACTTTACAAATTATTCAATGCAAGGGTGATGGAGTAGGAGAATATGACAGAAGTTGCAAACAACCATCGAACAGTATAAACATATGTTTCATTCCCGAGGCATGCATACCGATGCTTAGAATACTAGTTGAATCAAAGCATGGATGCCAACCAATACACTACAGATCCATGAGAATATTGAATAAGGATATGGTCACCAGAGATACAATGTGGATCCATACCTTCGTGATATGAACTGATCGCATCCACGAAAAATACACATTGGAGCTACGAGAAGACAAAACATAGACACAGATCAATACAATGCAGATCTATGTGACAATATAATTATTAGTAAGATTGTCAACATGGTGATTGTACTAAAATATTTTACATGCTCAAATGATCTCCATCGCAACCTCGGAAAATCACATAGAAAAGTGAGCACCCAACCTAGTGTCTTCGTCCTGATCCATAAACGGTACGATTCTAGCCATGCGAATAAATGACTTGATTTCGAACATGGTAGAAACCACTTGATTACCGGTCATTGAGGTATACCGTTAACAAGTGTGAAGGAAATCACCAATGATGACAATGATTCCCAAGGTGATCCAGGTGGATATCGGTGGCCACCCACCTTTTCCGACTGGCTCAAAACAATTTTCTTGCAATTTACTATTTTTAACAGTTTTTAACTTCCGGGGCCATTTTGAGGGCCCAAATGAATGTTTTTAGAGATAGAGGTTCTCAATGATAGAAAAAGGAATTATTGAGCCCAAAAAATTAATCTCCTTGAATATACCTTTCCAACGAGCTATCATACACCTAAAACGGAGATCGTATGCAAAAGTTACGACCTCAGGAAGTTGATGTACTAACTTACCCAAATGGGGCCCACATAAATTTTGGCGCTTCATCTCCTAGGGTTAGGTTTTTGGCATTCCTTCTTATTGTAAAAAGGCCTCCAGAGCCTCATTGTAATGATCTTCTTGCGAATGCGAGTAGCCTTCACATCTCTTCTCAGAGATAAGTTGCCACCATTCTAGCGAGTCTTTCACTCTGTATTTTTACAGTCTCTGTACATTTCTTTCATTAATAGAAATCATGTATTACTGCATATCTGTGTTTATGGTTGCATATCTGATATATTTATGTTATATTATTGGATATACACGATATCTATGTGCATTTCTTTATTATATATCCGCTCTCATNATGTCCCCGACGAGGTCCGAGTATAGCAAGTTGGGTATCAAGCTTGTCTCTCTTGAGGACAATCACTCTCACACACCGAAGAAACCCTCAATGGCAGAAGAAAATAAAAACGACGAAGCATACGATCCTATCAGTCAGTTGCTTGAGCAAGCTCTCACGTGACAGATGGACGAAATGATGGATAATTTTTCCCACATCCTTCAACGCCTACCAATAGAAATAGGCGCATCTTCATCAAGAGACCACTTTGGAAGCACCTCGCCTTTCAAGGTACAAGTTAATTTTTATATTCCTGTATTTGAAGGACAAATAGATGCAGAAGCCCTAGACAAATGGTTAAATCTGCTAGAAGGGTATTTCTCTGTTCACAATTTTTTCGACAGAGAAAATATCACCTTCACACTCTTTAAAGCTCTCCCTCATGTCAAACATTGGTGGGAAAATTAGTGGGAGCAAAGTTCCACAGAGGAGTCTGGAATATATGGGGCCGAGCCCACTTGGGATTTTTTTTTGGACACGGTAAATGAACAATATTACCATGTTGGAAACTATGAGGACCAATACATGAGATTGAACACACTATGGCAAGAGAGAGGCCAAGCAGTTCCAGAGTTCACCAACACCTTCCATACCTTGCACACCAAGCTGGGTATCAAAGACTTCGAAATGCATTTGGTTATGAAATACCGTGGGGCTCTACACAGATACATCCAAACTGAAATGGATTTTTTGGACATCTCATCACTTGGTGTTGCTTATCGATATGCTGTTAAAATCGAACATAAATTTAAGCACGAGAACAAATGGGATTTCAGGTATGCAAATCCGCAACAACCAAAGTATGACAAATATGGCCCTAACAAATAGTCTCCTGAAAACTAGTCCAAGCCACAGGAAAAGAAGGGTCACGGGAAGACAATGGTGAGATTTCCACAAAAACCCATGGCACAACACCGATGAATGTTGCTCAAAACATTCATTGGTGGCCGAGATCAAAGACATGGTGCCGAACCCTGATTTGGAATCTGATTCTAAAAATACTAGTAAAGGACATATCATTGATGCAGACCCCACTGCTATTGTCATGACCGCAACAATTCAACCAGAAGAACCAACAGATCTTGAAGAGGGGGAGCGCCTTTTTCATTCATAGATGTGGGTGAAGGGGACTCCGCTACATTTTATTGTTGATAGCGGAAGCCAGAAGAACCTCATCTCAGCAGAGGTCGTTAAACAGTTGGGATTGTCGACAACACCACACCCGCAACCATACAACATCGGGTGGCTTCGCCAAGGACGAGATCTTCGTGTCAGCCAACAATGATGATTTTCATACGACATCCAACCCTTCAAGGATGAGGTATTATGTGATGTTTCCCCACTAGATGTCTGTGATGTTCTCTTGGGCCAACCATATATGTGGAGATGCCATGCTGTTTATGAGTCACGACCCCACAATGTCGTTGTTTCTCTAGGGTGCCATCTCTACAGAATACTAGAGGTAGTTCCGACTACTGTTCCACCTAAAAAGTGTTGCAAGGTAGTATCCCATACTGCAAAATTCAGGTTCTTCACAACCTATTCAAAAGGGGAACAGAAGGACACTGCAACCACTATAGCCTCGCTCCAAGCACCTTCTATCCAATAGAAGAAAGTCAACAAGGTTGCAGCAAAGAGAAAAGATTCCTTCTGCACACCGTCCTCTCATGTAGCCCAACTTTTTGAACAACCTCAGCCTCGACAGGTTTGTGACAGACTTCCACAAACTGAGCAACGCGACGTCTCCAGCAAGGCAAGCAGCTCACCAAGATGCAGATTCAACAAACGCTTTTCCCTCTCCACTCGGAACTCAAAACAATGGAGACCATTGCTTCCTAAGGAGGGAGGATTGATCCAGGTGGATATCGGTGGCCACCCACCTTTTTCAACTGGCTCAAAACAGTTTTCTGGCAATTTTGGCAATTTACTATTTTTAGCAGTTTTTAACTTTCAGGGCCATTTTGAGGGCCCAAATGAAGGTTATTCGAGATCAAGGTTCTCAATGATAGTCGAAGGCATGATTGAGCCCCCAAAATGAATCTCCTCGATGATACCTTTCCAATGAGCTATCATACGCCTAAAATGGAGATCGTATGCAAAAGTTACGACCCCAGGAAGTTGATGTACTAACTTACCCAAACGGGGCCCACATGACTTTTGGCGCTTCATCTCCTAGGGTTAGGTTTTTGGCATACCTGCTTATTGTAAAAAGGCCTTCAGAGCCTCATTGTAATGATCTTCTTGCGAATGCGAGCAACCGTCACATCTCTTCTCAGAGATAAGCTGCCACCATTCTAGCGAGTCTTTCACTCTGTATTTTTACATTCTTTGTACATTTATTTCATTAATAGAAATCGTGTATTACTGTATATCTATGTTTATGGTTGCATCTCTGATATATTTCTGTTATATTATTGGATATACGCGATATCTCTGTGCATTTCTTTATTATATCTCCGCTCTCATTTCGTGCCGAAAATAATCTGGATCACAAGGTACCTTTAGTACATTCTAACGAATGTGAATAAATGAGATGAGGTCAAACATTCATGGAATCATCCTATCAAAGGTGAATGGTGTAAACCTACTATCGGAAGCAAGGAGGCCCGCCATTGACGCATGCAGGTTCCAAGTTATTAATTTGTTTCTAAGGCTAATTCTTGGATGATGTATTGAATTCGACAGGAAAAGACTCATCGAAGGAGGGCCTTTATGTATCCCCCATCATCGGTGCGGTACTGAGACAAGAAAGCGATGTGAGATGGTGGATTAAATGAGTATGGAATGACACATGAATGGAAATTGGTAATATTGCAGATGGTTGGTTTGGAATGAAACTTCCCTTGAACATTGCGAGGTACGACAAATGACTTGGCAACATTGACTTGACGAGTACCAAGCACATAATTCGAAAACAATATGAGCAGTCTTCAAATAGAAAAAAAAAGTATAACGACACATGGAATTGGTATGACTCAAAGAAAAGAATATTACCCAACTGTAAGACGAGAAACAAACATGTGCCATGTTCAAGGGAGACAACAATAACTTCCATAATGGATTCCAAAAAACTTGACCCACTTCTTTCAATTCCCCCCCACCATGATTGGTGAGTACCTCTTTGTTTTTTAACAAGATAGAGGAGGATAATAGATGCTCATTATAGCTCATATTTGATGAGTCCATCGACATATGTTTAACGAACCTGAAGGAGGGGTTCTGTCTCGTACGGGTCCTCGAGTTTGGTCCCATATAGGTCCTTCAATGCATAATTTTACGAGCCCAAAGAAGGTAAAATCGGTGTTTTTTCACATTTAGAGAGTCTAAAAAAAACTTAAATATGACTCCATGGGTGACTTTTTCATAAATTTAGTCTCCCAAGCCCGAAAAAAGTGTAAAACAATACAAGGTAGAAATCTTCTAGTCATGCTTGACTAGAGTATTCATTTTTTGTAATTAGTCTCGCGAGGCCAAAAAAGAGATAAACTACCACTCGAAAGATGCCCTTTCAAACCTTTTAACGAGTGTTAAA
The DNA here is from genome assembly GCA_009831015.1 of Picea engelmannii. NCBI lineage: Eukaryota > Viridiplantae > Streptophyta > Pinopsida > Pinales > Pinaceae > Picea > Picea engelmannii. Next base: position 18,104 of record ML821877.1, read on the forward strand.
GGAAGCAATCTCAATCGATAATATTTTCATGTTTAGGGAGTCTAAAAAAAGCTTAAAGGAAACTCCAAAGAGTTCCATTTTCATATAGCTTTTACTAGTCCGAAAAAGAGATAAAAATATACTTGGTAACCTATTCTCATGTATTAACAAGCATGAGAAAGAACAAAGACTAACCTCGGTAACCTATTCTCATGTATTTATGAGCAGGAGAAAGAACAAAGACTAAGATCGTTCTAGAAAATATTACTATGTTACGATGAGAACAACCCCCAAATGAGGATCAGTCCTAGCAGTGTGTTTCTTTAGAGGTTTACTGCAAAATGGATGCAGCGTGATGCATACGACTAGTGTGAAGCATAAATGCAATGAATATAAGAAAGTGAAATGACACATATAATAATTCAGTAACAAGCTATAAGCAAGGGAGATGAAAAATAACAATGAAGCAGTGGAGAGCACAACCATTACGCAGACAATCTGTTTCAATTTTTAAAGAGCTTGAAACAAAACAAGAACTATGCTCAGGTGGTACCCGTGGATGGTTGATACTTTTCCCCTAGCTGAAAATCTATTGGATTAACTCCAACATGATGTCCAGAGGCTAGATCCATGCCCCCAAGCTTCGTTTCATTCATCGACTCTTCTCCTATCGACAATGTCTATACCCGATAGATTCCAGGTTACTAATAGGAAAATTTTCACCAGAGAGGGAGGAAGAAAGAGGATCAATTGAATTAGGTAGACGAAATGAAGGTTCCATTACAAGTTCTAAAGAAATAATCGACTCAACAAGAGAGGCAGTTGTTTCATTTTTTAACGACCTTGACACAAGGAAAGAACTATGCTCATAACCTATGGGTTCGATTCCCAGAATTTTGTTTCATTTTTTAACGACCTTTCCACATAGAAGAAAACTATGCTCATTACCTATTTGTGATCATGGCTTCCAAGAGGACAATTCTATGGAAGGAATACATGTCAAGGGACATACCTCAATCATGGATTCCAAGGGATTATTGTTGGATGGAAGAACAACGCTCTAGAAGGAATACATATCAAGGGACACAATAAAGGTAGGGAGATCCAACTCTAATAGCTCTATTGAGGATATCACCATGTCAAATACTGGATCTAAGTCAAAATAACCTCATCCGAAGCTAAACGCATGGGACATGTTGCCACATAATTAACCCTTGGCGGGGGCGATACCACTTGCACATAAGGACCATTTAGGGAAGGTGGCTAGCTGGCAGTCAAATAAGGATAAACAAATGAAAGATGATCGATAGTCATAAATTTTCCATTATGAGAGAAATATATCACTCAAAAGAGAGTGGACACAATATCTTTCATGACGTAGACATAATATCTCCCAAGGAGCAAAGTAAAATCCAAAGGGTCGTGAACTACCATAGCATCAATATAGAGGATTTTCCCTCCTAAAGTAATGGACAATTGAGGAAGGATCCTAGAAGGTTGAGTGATTTGTTTATTAAAAGATAATAGATTCTGGGTGACTGACACAAGTTGAGGAAAACCCAAAGCTAGCCAAGCTATTGAAGATAAAATACTAACGAAAGCACCTTCATCTACGATAGTCTAAGGTATGCTCCTACCACAAACTTGAACAATGATTTGGAAAGGTACGTAGGAAGGAAGACGAGGTCTGATTAGCCCATGCCAATCGAAAAAAAATGGCCTCATTACTTGGAGGGGGTTCAACAATAGGAGGAGAAATCCCCCCCTTGTATGGTAGAATCGATATTAACAAGAAAAACATGAGAGATATCGATTTCAATCTCTAATGGGAGAGTGGGATCGACCGATGATGGGATCAGATCGATCACTTGGTGAGTGTCACTCTCTAAGGAGGGAGTGGGATTGACCGATGAGGGAAATAGATCGACCACTTTAGCTTCACTCTTCAAGGGAAGAGTGGGATCGACCGATGATGGAATAAGATCGATCACTTCAACAACCAATGGTGGGTTGAGAGAGAGTTTATGATAAGAAGTTGGAAGTTGTGGCCGGGAAACAGTTATTTCTTCCAACAATTTTGAGGCTTCATCCATACGAGGGAAAATGTGAGTTTGATGACGTCCTTTGCATAACCTACATGGAAATTTGACTCTACTTTTCTTCTCCTGAACCTTACTTTCACTAGTTGACAGGTTGTCACCAACATGACCTGCATAGGCTGATGATACAATTTGTTTAGAACTCGTGGACCACACATCTAAAACCTTGGGAATACCAAGGAAATCCTTAATAAGGTTGTCACCCTTACAAAGCCTGCAAGGGATTTTGGGTTTTCGAGTTGTATTGATAGGCTTGTGAACCTCATCATTATTCCCAACCTGATTGAAAGTAACTGGTTGATTGCTTCCAACATGTCCTGCAGTGGTTGGAAGTTTGTCTCCTTGCTTATTTTTCTTCTTCTTAATCTTCCTTTTGTTCTTGTTCTTATCCACCTGGATACTAGCTTCAGAGCTTTCACTAGGAAAAGGAGAAAAAAGGGAAGAGGACGCAACTGATGAAGAAGGTGAAGGGTCAACATGAGGTACCTATTCTTAGGGTGAGCTACTTGCATTCAAAGCATTGGGAGCATTCGATATTACCATAGTGGAAAACAACCATACCGATAACCCACTAGTGAGTCCAGGAAGACTCAGTGTGGAAATATAAGGAGGAACAATGTTTCCAAGAGAAGGAAAAATAAAAGGTTCCTTGTGAGAAGGGGTTCCTTTTTTGGTAGTTCTAGGAACTGACGCCATAAACACTGATTCAACCTATTTTCGGCTAGGGAAAACAAAAAACACACACTAAAAAATCTAGGAAGCAAGCAAACAAACAAACCTTCCCATAATGAAACCACTAGTTGTTGATGAAATCCAACGTTGTGGGATCAATATAGGAAGGGGATGAGATAGAGTGGGTGGAATAGTTACGTTGGTGACCTTCTTAACAGACTTACACCTTGGCGCAAGTTTCCACACGGTGAACCCGTGGGTTACCCTCCAAGGAGCTCGAGTGAGTTTGATCAATGCATGTTCCAGGTACAATAAATACTTTCCCCTTCACCATCACCTTGTGTATGATCCCTAAATATTATGGCCACAAAGTTTACCACTTACAATGGAAGATCCTGGGGAAACAATTGACAATCGGGTATACACGCAAGGGAAGGGCCAAAACCTGAAATCCCCTTGAGAGGTGCCTCTGACTGAGGTGTGAACCTACAAAGTGATCCCCAAGTGTCTAACGACACCATTTGTAATACGTGCAGACCACTCCACCAATACCAATGAAGTTGGGTCAGTTAATCCGCTAGCCCTAATGTGACCTCGTGATTGACCCTTGTGTGAGAAGGCTTTCCTAGGACATCGATGTGGAAAATGGATTTATCTCCCTAACTCATGGTTCTATGTTTGTTTTATATATTTGGAGAGTTATCTTCATCACCTACTCCAAAGATCTACAACAAATCTAATGTAGGTTTGCAGAGCCCTAGAAAGAAAAATCTCTAGATGGATTTTAATTAGCAATTTAATTTTATGGTTGTTCGTTTACTCAGGGGTATGGAGGTGCAACAAATGATATTGTGACCTGACTCTTAAAACCATGCAAAATGAAAATGAAATGAAAAAATTTCAATTTCGATGAATGCTAACTATGGAAAGGATAAGATTATTTTTTCCATTCCCAAATGCATAAACCCAATGCAATCTACCAAATTCAAACTACAAATATGCACCACCCACAAACTAGAATGCAATTTTTTTTTTCATTTGATCCAAAGCAATGAGATATGCAAATTTTTTTAATGCTTCACTACTTTCAAATGTGATGAAAGGAATCAATGTTTGACACAAAGAGACATGAAACAAGAAATAAGATCAAACAAAAATTTCACTCAAAAAAGTTGACAAGTACCCAAAGAATACAAATGTCAGAATGCTTCCAACATAAGTTCAAACAAAAACCCAAATGATGTAAAAGAGAAAGAAAACAATCACTCAAAAATCCTAAAAAATGAGTAGAAAGAATCAATATTCAAGGCTGGGTTGCAGTAAACAAGAGAGTCCTAATCATAGAAAAAGTGGGATGTTTCAACGAAGACAAAAAGGGATTAGTACCAAACAAGATTTGCAAACTCTAGTTGATGAAAACTTATAAACAATCAAGCAATCTGAAAACTTTGCAAGACAAAGATCAAACAACTGAAAGGTAGAATGAACCAAGGGATCTTGTTAACCCAAGGGGACCATACAATTTCACAACTAGGAGAATTTTGAAAAATCAAATAAATAAAGGAAATGAGTGATGAATATCAATTTCTCAATCAAAACAAAGTCAAAGACATATTAGGAGACTCTGGGATAAAATCCTCCAAACAATAGACTAATCAAAGCAAGACAAAAAATCATAAAACCACCTAAAAGGAGAGAGTGGCACTCCTATCATCAAAGAGACAGAGTGCTATGGCACTCCTTATAAGGCTAATGTAACATCCCCATTATAATCCTCAATTTGATTAATGCTTATGTAGATATAATATGTGGCTACAACCAAACGATGTAATATGCAAATTGTATTTCAATGTTTTAATAATAAAATGTGATGGCAACTGCTAAGGGGACATGGACAAGAGATGGGAGATGAATTAATCCACAAGAGAGGGGAGTTTCTAGGATAATGACCAAGAGGGGTCCAAGGGGGGAATTACCCATGTTCATAGATTTAAAACATTTTCCTAAATATGCTATAGTATATGAACCTTCCAATGTATGATTGAGTGTTCCTAAAGCCAATCATTGAATACATTAAGAGGGTGGGTGCGAATCGTCACATATTTTTGATTGAGTGTTTCCAAAGAAAATCATTAAATATGTGTACAAGGGTGGGTGTGAGTGGTCACATCCCGAAGTTATTGGGCACATGGGGGTATAGTACAATCGACATGAGAGAGGTAATATAAGGGGGAGAAATTTGGGGAGAAGAAATGGGGTGCGTGGGAAGCGAGGGGGGAGCTCAGAGATGGTGCGATGAGGGGAAGGTGAATCCTGGAGCACAAGATGGAGCGTCACTGGAGTGAGTTGGAGCTAGAGAAACTGAAGAGCCCGATTTTCAGGCCGAAAGAGTGAACTCTTGCTTGATTTGTATTGAAACAACAAGTATTTATGTTGGCTTGTTGATATTTTTCCTAGTAGCAGTGTTCCCTTGAACTCCCAATTGAGAGATTCCTAGTTGCCTGTTCTAGAGAGACCTTGATAAATGAATGTCTCATTCCTTGGGTTAGCCTTGATAAACATACGGTACATTCCTTGGGCTAACCTTGATAAATGAATGGTGCATTCCTTGGGTTTGGAAGGTCAAGCGAAAGAGAGCTGGTGGAGAAGTCGGGATAGCTGTAGGAGAATATCAGTTGGGTTGAGAGATTTATGAGCCGTGAGTGGACTATGAGACACCACCCTCTTTTGTGGATTGCTAGCCTTAGTTCATGGGTGAATTGATGTTGAGATTTGGAACAATGAGTCTACAATTGGGTGGAATGTCCATCCCAAGTAGCTGGTTGCACGATTTTTTTTTAAGATAAGTGTTTTATCTTGTACTGCGTTATTTACATGTGTTATGGCTATGCATGAAATTTTCATGAATGAGAATGACTTACATGCTCCTGTAGTGACTGTTTAGTCATATCTCCTATTGATTATTAACATGTTTTAGATGCATATGTTTATGGTTATTGCTGTAGCTAAATATGCTATAAATTGTAGCTATAGGCTATGCAAAAATGGATAACAACAAAGGAATGGATTTAATTAGCAGAAGTTCGTGTTATGTGTATTCTACGCATATTGTTGCCTAGATGGAGACTTGACACGCTAATAAAATGGTATCAAAGCTAATAAATATTTTTTTTTGCGTGACGTGGCCAACTATGGTGTCTGGGTACATTACAACTAAGGGGGAGTACCAGTCAGGCCAGTGGCACCCTGGTATCCACTGGAGGGGGTTGTTGGTCTTGAAAAAGTTAAAAAAAATATTCCACAAGATAAAACTCAACAGAGGCTCAATAAATGACTCTGTAAACTCTTCAATCAAGAATAGGGAAGGGAAAATAACTTAGAATCAAGCATCAAACAAGCAAGATCTATTCACAAGCAAGGATTCAAAATGAACCAAAGGAAATACTAGTCAAATTCTTTCCCCAATGGAGTTGCCATTTTTATGTTATGAGAAATCTTACCCCGCAGATAGGTTAAGCTCCCCTTTGGACCAATACCCCTTCTTTGTTCCAAATATAAAAGTAGACAAATGGTTTCTACTTTCCTTATAGATCTAATTCATTAACCTATAGAAAGAAGGAGAAATAAACACTTGTTTCCCAAAGTTTGTCCTCGCTGCTCCGTCCTTTTCCCTCACTACTCTAATTAATTCAACAGTTGAAGAGACCTGAAAGAAAAAGGAAAACCTTTCTACTTCTACTATATTTCATTAGATAAAATCCAGATCTATCTATATCCATTTTAACTTAATCATAGACACTATGATGAACACAATAGATAAAGGAATATGCCAAGTTAATATTAAATGGAAATCCAAAAGAAGGAACTTAAAAATCATGTTGATGTCATAACAATCTTCTCCAAGATCTCCTCGTCCAGCCCTTGCATGAAAATATTGAGACCACAATGCTGATACTTCAATAGATTCTTTCTCCCGTGATCAAAGGTTTGACACCTCAAATCTTCCTCATTTTCACCATGGAAATGCCTTCAATTTATAGGATTGGGAGGCTCAACTACCATGGGATATTTATGGAATTGGTTGAGGATATGGCTCCATGAGTTGGGATTTGATCCTAAAATAGGGCCATAGGATAGGATTTGAGCAAAACCAACCTCATCTCTTCAGAGCCATACCTTAGGAAAATGTGAGATTTTCCATATTTTCTTCTAACCAAAGTGGCTCTCCCCCTAAGTTAGAGACATGGTTTCAGTGTAATTCCATTAACATGGCAAGGGGAGCACCGATGCTCCCTATACATGGACAAGGGAGCGCCACCCTTCATAAACGCCCAAAAAATTGTGGAATTTCCAAGTAAGAAGCATGTTTCTGACCTTGAAATGATGGGTTTCTTCCTCCAATATGACTTAGGGATCATGGAAAATGTTTTCCATGGTGTCAACGAGTTGTGACACTTGGATAAGTTCATGTGACACTTATTAAGGTGCATACGACACTTGACAAAGTGCATGCAACACTTAGTAAGGTGCATACAACACTTTGCGACATTTGTGACACTTTCGACACTTAGGGTGTGACAATTAAGTGTGGTATTTTTATGTGTAACAATATCATGAATTTTATTGATGATTACACCAGGATGTGATGGGATTATTTGTTGAAACATAAATCTCAAGCATTTGAAACATATGAAAATTTTCATGCGTGGATTGAAAATGATGTACAATCTTGTATTGACACTCTTCATACTAATAATGGAGGGGATTATACTTCTAGTGAGTTTGAAATCTATCTTCTCCAACATGGGATTAAGAATCAAACCATTATTCCATACAATCCTTAGCATAATGGTGTAGCAGAACGAATCAATATGACACTCTTGAATATGGTATGTTCCATGCTATTTTTCAAGAATGTGAAGTTGATGTTTTGGGTTGATGCAGTTCTGTGTGAAGTGTATTTGAGAAACAGAAGTCCCGTTAGAGTAAATTTTGGGTCTAAAATGGATTTCTTAAGGAAAATATTAAAATAGTAAAAGAAGATTCCATGTCACATTAATCATATGCCACGTTACACTAAGTTATAGGCATTATCTAGTGAAGGTACATTGTCTCATTAATGATGGTTTCTAAGTAAGTTGGGTTAATATAGAGTTACGAGGTGAGGATAAAAAATAATAATGAAAGGCTTATATTCTCTTGCACACACAATAAATAATAATAATAATAATAACAACAATAAAAGTTATAATATATAATATATATAAAAGTTAGTTATATGATATTATTATTTTCTTTGTTATAAAATAATAACTAGGGTAAACCTTAGAATATCTCTAGTCCTATCCACCCTTAGAATATTCGGGGCACAAATGCCCATAAACCGGTGGGGAACATAACAATCATTCCTCCCAACCACCCGATCCATGACAATGTATATTTGTTAGTTATGTAATATATAACATATTATATAAGTTGGTTATATTCATTGTTGTATAATATAATTCTTAGTTATATAATACATAAGTTGGTTATGTTTCTTGTTATATATATATATATATATCATTTAGGGTGACTTCATTATGATTTTAATTAACATGAGATTTAATTTTTTAAGGGCTGAAATTAATGATAATAGAAAATACTCTATATTTTGTATTTCAATAATATTTATCACATCTTGAGATGATATTACCAAGATCTTAATCAAGGTGAACTTTATATGTAGTAAAATAAAAATATGACACATAATAATCTTTCACTTGTATAGATCCAACACAACTGACCTAATTTCTTGAAACTCTATTAGTTTTTAAATTCTAACTCACCAACATGGATTTTTCTTATGAGGCCCATTTTAGACCCCAAATTTACTCTAATGGTTGCTAGACTATGATTGTTGTTAGACTAAAACCCACAAGCATTAGTTTCCACCATAATTGTCAGAGTTGGGATCCATGAGATGGGGTTAATCCATGTCACAAAACTCGTGGGAAGCGCTGAACCCAATGTCAAACAATCTCCCCCCCAACGTGTGCCGGGCGATTTTCAAACTCAAGACTTGTCGCTCTTATACCATTTGTTGGACTATGATTTCTATTAGACCAACACCCACAACCATTAGTCTCCTCCACAATCATCAGAGTTAGGATCCACGAGAGGGGGTTAACGCATGTTGCGAAACTCGTGGGAAGCACTAAACTCAATGTCCAAAAATGATCTGATGCTCTTGGGAACAAGACTCCTAATGAAATGTGGTATGACTGCATTCCTAAGGAGAAAATAAACAAACTAGGTGCAAGGAGTTGAAAGTGCATCTTCTTGGGGTATTCAAACACCACCAAGGCATATCGTCCTTATGAAGAGGTAAATAAAAAGTTCATTCTTCTTTCCAAAAATGTGATTTTTCTCAAATCCACTAAAAAATACAAGACTGTTGAGAAGAAGCTTGATCATCTTTATAGATTTACCCATGTAAATACATATCATGATTTTGATAATAAGATTCCACATCTTAAAGGGGGTATCCCTATCTTAGATCAATATATGGAGTCTCCTTTTGAAGTTTCGTCTCCCCCTCATGTAGAAGATCCAACACTTCATCAAATTGGATGATGTGATTGAGAGGATTGAAAGGTTGAATCTTGATGGGAATTGTTCGACAACACAGGTATTCCAACAGAGGACGAACACCTTCAGTAACCACTCACATAACCAGATCAAAGATCAACACACCGATGTTTTCACGTGGTAAAACCCCTACGGGGAAACATCCACGGCCCCAGCCAACGCG
>ML821877.1:27746-71848 GCA_009831015.1 Picea engelmannii
TTTTAATGTGGTCACCAACATATCCTATTCTTCCATTTTCTAGCCAATGGGCAACTGCTATTCTCTAATGTCCTCAATTTTCAACAAATGATCTTGTGATGATGCATTTCCCCCCATTTTAATAGTAAACATCATATTTTTAAGAAATAAGGTTTTACCTTTATTAGAGGTTTTGTGTAAATCCTTTAAGTGTTCTAGATATTCGATGAACTCTTTTTGGACTAAACCTTAGGAAGAATCTCATTTGTCATCGATATCTTGAACACCATCATTGATTCTCTATCTCTCTCATCAAATCTCTCTTGGTCTCTATTTGTTAGTGCATGTGTGGTTTCCTTACCTATAATTGTTTATCTAAACACGTATACTAAAAATGACTAGTGTATGTTGCTTCCACATATTGTAATTTTTACCAAAGAAGTCATGGTTTCCTTCCAACATGGCATTGGACAAAGTGGCCATTATAACATGTATTTATGCAGATATTAATGATATAATAAACAAAACACTACCTGAACATCTTCTTTCCACCCTCAATATGAAAATCTCAAAGAAAGAATGAGAAAATGTTGCTCTACAATCATTGTAGTAGCCACAAATCTCCAAAGTCTGCTAAAACTCCACCAAATCTATTGAAAAACGACACCATAAACTCAAGGGTTTCTCCAAATCTGCTAAACGTGCTCACGCAATCCAATTTCTGCCACAACTTGGTAAAATACTATAAATACAACAATCAAATGCGTAGATTTTCCATAGATATGCCAAATATCTTGCTGAAACAAAGACGTTTCACCCTAAGAAAACAAAAATCATTTATAAATTGTAGAAATGGCATGAAAAATGAGATTATAGCCATAAAACCAAACCAATGAAAATAACTCAAATTTGTGGGAAATAAGTGAATCATTAGCGAAATCATCTAGAAAATAGCTTTTGTGCATCTAAACATGTAACAGACAGGACAAATCGCTCCAAATCCTCTGTACATGTTTGAAAATCAAGAACAGACTGTAGTTAGGTGTCCATATAGTGGTATGGTTCTCTCTTTTGACATTGTATGGTGTCCATACAATTCTCCTTCAAAAAATTGATTTTCGATTCTTACACACACTTTCTCCTTCTTTGGAACCTTGGTAGAAAATCATACCCAAAAAATACAAACTGGGTGTAGATCGAAAAATCGACCCCTAATTTCAGCTGATCCAGTGTCATAAACATAGTCCCTTGATCCATCACTGCTTTAAGATGTTCATAGTTCTTCATGTTTTCACAACGCTATTGTGGATTGATCTTATATCATATCACAAAAACTAAACACATAAAGAAAACCAAGAACACGCAAAATAATAAAAGAGGAATGCTCAATGTAGACTTAGATATTATATAATATTAATTAGAGAGAAAACCTCCTTATATAGGTTAGGTTACAACTTGAATGAGTCAATTCTAGTTTATAAATATGAGATAGACCACTTTACACGAAAAAATAAATAAATTATATACATAAAAACATAATATAAAATAAAGTCATAAAGTAACTTTATTAAAAGCCTAGTTCTAAAGTCTCTAATTGTATTGGGATGGTTTTGTTTAGCCTATTTAAAAGTTAAACTGTCTTTTATCATTTTATTGGACTAATTGTACTTTCAACTTATCCTCTTCTTACTTTGATTCTAAGGTTATCATTGTTGGAAAATAGTATGTTTCCCTATTTAAAAGTTAAACTATCTTTTATCATTTTTTTTCCTTAGGGCTAATTGTACTTTCAATTTACCCTCTTCTTACTTTGATTCTAAATTTATCATTTTTGGAAAATGATATGCTTCCCTATTTAAAAGTTAAACTGTCTTTTGTCATTTTCTTTGACTACTTTTAACTTACCCTTTTCTTACTTTGATTCTAAGGTTATCATTTTGTCACTTTCTTTGACTACTTTTAACTTACCCTTTTTTTACTTTGATTCTAAGGTTATCATTTTTGGAAAATTGTATTCTTCGTGATCATCCTTTTGGAATAATTTCATTATATCCAACTTATTATCTTCTTCTAGGGTAAGTCCAGTGGAACATTGTGCCACACGTTCCTTATTGGATTATTAGTCCCTGCCCTTCAGGATGAGGGACTTATAGTAATCTATTTTCACTATTCCTATTAACTTGGCACATAAACCGATGCATTATAATCATTTTAACCAATTTTTTTGGCAAATCATACAATTTAAGTGGTTTATTAACCTAATTTTCAGGTTCGACCTCTTATTTGGCCTCTTCTCGAGGCAGAGGGATAAAATATGATAAAATAGATTAGTTTATCAGTATGTTTGTGTACTCATTTTTTCGAAATGAGGTAATGCTAGAAATTAATCTAGCATTACTTCTTAACATTTATTGCTACAATTGATATCCCATATTGCCAACCATGTGTTGCACCGCCCTAATGCCGACCATGCGGCCATGTGTTGCACCGCCCTGATTTTGGCCATGTGTTGTAAGACCGCCCTGCTACGCCAAGTTGTCTTTCAGGTTCTTTCTCTGCAGTTGAATTAGAATTGTTGCAATGGTAATTGAATTGAGGAGAAGAAATCTGCTGGAGGTGTTAGTTAGGCTTAGGCTTCTGGAAGAGCTTTGCTGCTAGGTTTTCTACTGGATAAATCTAAAACTATTCTGAACCATTGCTTAGGTAATCAACCGTACCAATTTTTTTCTATAAGTAGTCTGAACCATTGAACCATTGCTCAGGTAATCAATCATACCAATTTTTTTCTTTATGTAATTAAGGCTGTAAATTTCTTGCAGTGACAAAAAAATTACACCCTACTTACCTTACCTCGTTTTTTGCTTCTTCCCTTCTTGCAGGCATAAGGTATCAAATTGCCAACTCGTGTGGTTCTCCCTATATGGATGCGGATGGATACATGGATATGATTTACTTACGATCACCTACATGTGACACTCCATTTACAGCCACCAGTACTGCCCCATGATTCTTTGCCACTACTGTTCGGTGCTGGTAGGAGACTGCAACTTAAACCTTGTGCCAAGGTCAAGTTTTCATTTCAAAGGCAATATTGAACGATTCTTAATTTATTGGTGGGGCTCCCATAGATTTCTTTTTTTCTCTTTTACAACTATATCGCTCAAGGCTTCCTAGTAGATCCTTCTCTTATGAACCAGACCGTACTCGGCTGAAACTCTGGCTGACATGAATTAGAAAGATAACACTCTGGTTGGTCTGCAACCAGTTCAACTTGTAAGGTTTCGGATGTGACTGAGTTTCCAATCTCAACCTCTATACCGTCCTTTCTGAAATCAAGTTATTCTGGCTGCCACTGTAAAATATGACATATACTAGGCTTTGTTCAAATTTTCTGCTCAAATAATGTAAAGGCTTATTCTCCCTATTGGACCCTGGAGTGAGTGATTCATTTGCAGAACTAGAACATAACCTAAAAGAATTATTGACTATGTGAGTGTTTCCTGTTACGTCAAAAATGCATTTTTTTACCAAATACTGTGGATACTTGCATTTCATGAAAATAGTCCTTATGACGGAGATACATGTTATTCAAACCAAACAGCCATTACAGTATGTAAATATGATTTTTCCAACTCAGTTGCTCCATTACTAATACCAATATTCTTGAATCTGGATATTTATATGTGATTCCGCATGTATCAAGTATGCCAAAAACAATGGATTGTTGCTTTTCCTCATAGTAGTTGCTATGCCTAGTTGTAGGTCGAAAAAACATGTCTACCATTGTAATAGGTAAATATGATTTCTTCCTAGTATTAAGTATCTCCAATTTAACGTCAAGCTGAATTCGTATCTTGTTTCCATTAATATATTCTTTGCGGTTAGATGAAGATCACATTGATATATATGACTTCATTCCACAACAGATTGCTCCTTTGGAGGAGCTACACTGATAGCAACGACGATACTATTCTTAACATTTTATAGGAAGATCCCTTGTCTGATCTGAAGCAATGAATCTGACCTGGTAAATGTTGTTCGACATATCACGGACGCTGATAAATGTTGTTCGGCATGTCGAATACCATGGCATACACCACGCTGTAGAGTCTGGTCCCTATCCCATATGCAATATGATATTGGCGATGGATGAATTCGGTACATAACTTCTCCAATCCATCGATTGGGCCCTAAGGTTCGACTGCTAGCTCTCGGCCATATTTTCAAAATTGCCCTTCACCTGGGCAGGAGATGCACGAGCATCATGGAGGCAAACCATATGGAAGCTCATGCAGTGGCCGGTTCACATTGCATGCTTGTTGTACGTGTCTACGCAAAGAGTGGTTTAAAGCAAATGTATGTGTTTGGGCAAAGAGTGATTTAAAACAATTTCTCTAAAAAAATGACTCTATAAGCATGAGACGAATGTTAATATAAGTTCAATTTATTGGCAAGAACGATACATGACGTGACTAACACTATTTAACCTTTGACATTAAAGTTTAACTCAAAATCGATCTCTTTCTATATTTTATATAAAATGTACTCTATCTTAATCTTAAACTCTCTTTATGGTTGTCGTGCAATATTCACTTTCATATAAATTAACTAAGCAACTTGGGGTTAAATAAAGCTTAGCTGCGTCTATCATGCATTTAACACTCCACCAACTCAAAATACCTCCATTTTATATAAAGAGTAGTATACCTTAATATTAACGACTCCAATTGGTTGGCGTGTTAATCAGATTATATAAGCAACTCGCAATTTAAAAAGACATTCACTAAGGCTCAACGACATACTGCGTAGAATAATCGTGTCGAAAGGCTCAAATATTAATTTCTTATAACATGTGATGTATGAATATATTACGTTGGGAGCACATATATGGTTTGCAATGGATATTGTTTATGAGTAAGAAAATAAAACATCGCCCACAATATTGAGGTATCACCACGACCAACATTTTCCCCGTGGGCGAATACAGTTTGCACTGTGATTTGGTGCAATGAATACCTTGGATCGTGGCATGTAAAAAGAAGGCTACCGAACTTGATATTTCCTTACAACTTAATCTTTATCACTTTTCTGTATCATAGTTCTTTCAAGATATTTGTCGCCCGACCTAAGAGGGAAAACCCGGTGCGAAGTTGCAAACCTGGTGCGAAGTTTCATTTTAGTTCAATTACAATTGAATCAAGCTCCTCTACCTTCTTGGCAGGGACTTGTTGCTCTACAACCTGTCTTGTTTTATTTGTATCCAACTTATTATCTTGTAGGTAAACTCCATTGGTAACATTGTGCCAAAGTGTGCCTTATTTTCCTTATATTAATGCTTTGGAACCTCTTTTGCTTAATGGGCAAGCAAGGCATCCTTTACTTACATACAATTTTATGTAAAGTGGTTGTACTTGTGCCATCGATTTTATGTAAGGCATTGTACTTGTGCCATCATGTGAAGCTTAAAGCAACATTTTCATAATCTAAGGCCCACTCCGAGTATTCTCTAGCATCAATTAGAATATTTCAAGTAAGCTTGACAATCAAGTCTTTATCTAAATAGTTTTTGATGCAAGTAACTAAATCTAGGTTTCTTTAAATGTTGTTTCCTTTAAACAATATTTTGTTTTCATAGCATGAAAAGGGGAAAATTTCCATGTTTTATAGTATTAGTGTTATTATTTTCAAGGTAGAGTTAGAGGTTTGTCAAAGATTTGTGTCTCATGAGTTGTTTCAAGCTCCGTAGGTCATTATTGCTATAAACCATCAATTGGCATGTCAAAAAGAGTAAAGTCATAAGTCATAAGTCTAGGTGGAATGGTTTTTTGTGGATATCATGGGACATTATGACACATTATGAAAGGAAAATAGTCATCAAAGGTTATTATGGCATATTAGATATCTTTCAAATGCTTATGGTACTTGACTCGCAAAAAGTACACACGCTGCGCAAACTCGTTGCACAAGTTCTTGAGTGCTACACAAACAATCATATCACTCCAAAAAAGTCAAATTGCATTTCAAATCTTCTTTGCTCAGCTTATGCACATCTCTCCCCTTCCATTTTTCATGCAACGAACTCTCCAAGCATCGTTTCTCCTCTCTGCAACTTGCAAATCCTTCATCCAAGGTCGCTACACAAGTTCGCTGTGTAAGTTGTCAAATCATTCAACGGTGCACTCAAAGATCATAAAGGTGAGTGATGATGAAATAGTCAATGAGAATACATCAATAAAATCAAGTCATCAATAAGATGTAGTTTGGCTTCATTCTTTGCAATATTAAGGCACATTAGGGTTTTGAAGTTTTGAGAGGCAAATTACATTTTGAGGAAGGTTGAAGGGGTTCTAGAACGACTTATCATCATCATGAGGCCACCATCACAATCAACCATCATAATATATCAACCAAATTCAAACAAAGGTGGAAAAAGTGTAAAAAATAGCTTCACTACGCAAAGTCTGCAGGGCACACTACACAACTGCTGTAAGTTGCAGTTACACAACGTGTTACAACAACACGCTACGCAAAAGACAATTTAGTGGTAAAATTCAAGATCATTTTCTGACCAACTGGAGAGGATTTTGAAAAAACCTAGAGATGTTTTTGTCAAGAACGGACCCAATAACAAAAGCCTCTCTTAATGTTTATACAAGTGTCATAGTTTAAGATATTTGAATGAATCTTTACGACCCATTTTTCTAGATTTAATCATTTAATATTTTCTTGTTTTAGTCATCATATTTGGGCGCAGATTCCGAGGATATGGAGAAGAATGTTTGAAAACCAAAAGAGGTATTTTTCAAGAATGGACCCAATAACAAAAATGTCTTCTCATCATTCTTGACAAAAACCCGAGAAACAATTCTAGAATATTTTGAAATTCGACTTGATGGACCTCCAACTCAGCAAGGTTGATCAAAACATGATATGGATATTGAAGTTTGGATATTCTCCTATTAGATTCCATGATTTTCTCTTTAGTTGGCACATTTTTAGTTGGTCAAAAATCAAACCCTAGATAGTAGGATATGAGCATATTTTGGAAATTATTCTTTCCTAAGTTATCGTAACAACTTTCTATCTTTGGAAAAAGATGGATTTCGACCTCCTTAGGCTAGAATATGATATTTATATATATATATATTGAATGAGGGGAGAGGTCCAAGGGGTTGATAGAAGCACAAATGACATTTTGTCTTGAACATTGTACACATTTTCTGAATTTGAATGAAATACTAGTGCAGATGTCCAAAGCTTTTTCATACCAAATATTCTAGTGGTAATGACCTGAAGTATGTGTTCCTTTCATGTATGTTCTCATTGTTTTCTTTATCTTTCATATGCTGATACTTATATGTTTAAATTGGATATCAAATGGTCTAAAATTCATCTGAAATGATGCTTTAGATTCTAGCAATTTGAACACTGTCATTTCCTTATTAACTCATCATAATTCATATTTAATGGTGCTCTGATGTTTTTTTCTTCCATTCTATAACATCAAATTAAAAAAACTGAAATATCATTTCCTACCTAGCCTTTGCTTCCTTGAGAGTTATACCTACCAGACATTGTTTTCATTTGATTTCAAAGAATTGACTCCATTTCTCAACAAGTTCCTTTCCTTCTCACCAACAAACCTTAAAACCCCCTTCATCTAATCCAATATCTAGCCTCTGATCCTTAAAATAAAACCCATCTTTAGATACCAAGTGACAAGAGAGATCCCTCTCTGAATTGAAAGGCTAATTTCAGTTCTAAAGTGGTTCTGTGGTTACCTTTGTGAGTTGCTTCCTCAACCTAGGTAATTTACTTAGTGATAACATTTTGGTGCCGTTGCCGAAGAACGAAAGTGAAATTTTCCCTGGGATAAACGAAAAAGTTTAGATTTGACTTCTGATGGTGAACATAATCCAAACACGTGAAGGATGTATCATTCACTTGGTGACTCCAATCAAATTTCAAATAAAATTCAAAGACTCCACCAAAGAATGAGACACGTTGACAGAGATATGGAAGAGCAATATAGAAAAATCAGGTACTCGAGCTTAAGTTTAGTTCAAGAAGTAATTTTATTTTTTTATCAATATCTTCTTGTCCTTTCCTGAGTTTTTCAAAAGAATATTTCTTCACTTACTGCAATCAAATGAATACCAAAGATATCCCTTGTATATCCTTCATTGCAGACTATAGATATACCTCCTTCTTGTATAAACGATATCCACCAAGCTCCTTCCTCTGAGCTGTTAGCACTCCATAATTTCTCAGGCTGAAGGAGAAATTGACAGAGGTAACCACATAACCACTTGGAGTCAAGGATATATCCCTCCAAGACTCAGAGATGGATCTCTCTGTATAATTTAATTTTTTTTGGAGGAGATATTAGGCTAATTATGAGGATAGGAGGTTTGGTTTTTGAGTTTTTGGTTGAGACAACAAAAGAGGGCCATTGGGCAAAATGGAGTCAAAGGTTAAAGATGATTAAATGAATGAATAACTGAGACAAAATGTAACAAGGAAAGGTAATCATGTCAATGTATCCTTATAGTTTATGAGATGGAAAGGAATAATAGGTTAAGTTTCAATCCAAATGCAGAGTAGAGCTTATCTGAATTCTACATTGAAACTTGGAAGAAAGCATAAATATTGTTTTAAGCTAGTACAGGGTGTTGAGAACAAATCCTGAACATAATATTCTCATAAATAATATAGAAAGAAACAATATGTGAAACAAGAGAATAACAAGTTACATCAAGGATCACTTCACCACATGATCATGACACAAGAATCTGGAAACAAAATGTCTTTATATTCATCCCAAAAAGTCACTTACAACCTGTTGAACATCTTTACTATGGATGATGATATTTCCATACCATCCTTCCCTTCAGATCTAACCTATAACACATTTACATTACAACAATTTATAGAAAATATTCTCCCCCAGGCTTAGGAGTTTGAATTCAACAACCTCGGCCAAAGATAGAAACAAATCCCCGAAAATCTTGAATTGACTGCCATGAAAGATGGGCCAGACTACTGAAAATAGGGGTCAAATCATACATTTGTATCTCCAAAAATGTGACAGTTGTGTGAAAAATTAAAGAGGTTATTATATATGAGTCTATTCTGAGAAAAAATGTCTTTCGGTTTTCCAAAATTCATCTCCAGCTCGCCGAAACAACTCCCGCAAAATCATGACCAAAACAGGAAAAAATGGAAGCCTGAAAAATAGGGCTCAGAGATGACTTCGATTCTCCCAACTGCTGACACCTGTGTAAATTCTGGGAGAGGTTATTGTTCTTCAGCCCGTGATGAAAAAAATATCTTTCATATTTTAAAAATTAATCCCCATTTGGCTAGGATCACTCTCGGAAACAGACTGGTAAAACTGACGAAAAAAGCGGTTTTAATTTTTTGTGAGGGCGGTTTTGGAGGAGTAAAGTGGTATATCGGACCCCTCTGGAGTGGTAATGGGAGGGGGTCCGAGTTATACAGAAAAGGTAAGTGGGTGTAAACTTAGGATAGTTTAAGTTTGTAATTTTTTGTTTTATATATTTTTTTATTATATGTTTTGTTTTAATATATGTTTTTTGTTTTTTAATTATTTGTTATATGTTTATTTTTAATTGTTTTGTATTTATTTGTTTCGTTTTTGTTTTTTATTGTTTTGTTTTATTATATATATTAATTTATTTTTTTATTTAGCTTATTATTTTAATTACTAACATTATTAACCTATTTACTAACTTAAACAAAATAGATTATTTTCTAATTATTAATTAATTAATTAATTATTAACAAGTCTAACATAGTTTATTAATCTAACTACACTAATTTAATCAAATTAACATTAATATGCTAACTAGTGTTAAAAATGCCACTAACCATTTATTACTAACCTAATGTTTTTTAATCCTAAGCTTGTTTATGCAGGGATGAGTGGTGGGCATGATGTAGCCAATGGGATAAATGGACAAGGGAGTGAGTGGCACATAGGTGGATGAATGATGCAGTAGGGTGATGAAGGATCGGGCGAAATGGAGGGAGGAGGAAGTGAAATTAACTGAGCCCAGTGAACCAAATGTCTTCATCACGGAAGAAATGTCAAATAGAAAGTTGAAAAATCAAGTCACCTATGATTATAGGACCCCAACAGGAGCCATATGATGTTCATGATCATTCTTGTGAGCTTAATGAAACCAAAGCTGAGATTGTACCTTTTGTTCTTAATCCCGCACCCTCTAAGATTCAAGAAAGACATATTCCTCTTAAATTGCCTTCCATCCTTCACGACTTTCCTCTGAAACGTTATAAGTAACTTCCTAGGTTCGATGGAGAGCTTGATGGACATTAAGCTGAAAAACATATTAAGGTCTATGATCATTTTATAGACCTTTTTGAGATTGAACATGATGATGTGTCTATGAGGGCCTTTTCTTAGTCCTTACAAGGGGATGCCAAAATATGGTTCAGGCATTTGCAACTTGAGTCAATTAGTTCATGAGATAAATTGAGAGAAGTCTTTTTGGAATTTTGGGGTGAAAGGATACCATGGAATATTTTCCTTTCAAAGTTTTATGCCATAAGGAGAAAGAAATATGAAACTATCTCAAGTTTCAATAGGAGGTTTGCTAGTATTTATTACAAGATGCCTAAGGAGATTCAACCACCTGAAGGTACTTCCAAGCTTCACTTTGCAACAAATTTCCCACCAAAAATTTCTTTGCTTCTTTTGGAAAGGAAGTTTGTCACCTTACAACAAATGTTCACTGATGCCCAAGAGGTTGAAGACAATTTACAAGCTTGTGGAAAGTTTCTAGATCAGATTGAGGACACAAAATTGGATGTTGAAGAATATGATAGTGAATATGAACAACAAACAACTGATCTGAATTTTGAGCAGAGGGTTGATAATATTAGGCATGTTCTTGAAGTTTTTAATGTTGATAATGTTGCAGAAAATTACATTTTACCTGTTAAAGAAGAAGTTGTTGGCACAAATTGTTATGATGCTGATTTGAATTTGGATCCATGTCACCATGAGCTAGAAACCGATTATTTTATGTATTCACTTCAAGACAATCATGAAAGTGAGTTGGCATATCAACCTGTTAAAGAGAAAGCTGTTGTCCCTATGTTTTTCATTGATGACATTGCAAATGTCGATGATTTTCCCATGTATGATGATAGAATGATGACTATGAGGTTGAATTTCCAGAGCAAGAAATTGTATGTTCTCTATCAGAAAATGATCCTGTGGCTTTGTATATGGAGAATCTCATCAGTTCAGATTTGCAATTAGATCTTGTCCTCAGAAAATGTTCCTTTTCAACAGTCTGATGAAAACACTAAGCTCATATATGATAGTTACAACATTGAATATGATGAAAATTGTGAATCCACTGAAGGTAACTCTCTGCCTTTATGTTTTGTTTCATTTAAATTGTTGAGAGAAAATTTTGAAACCATTAATGAAGTTGAGGAGTATGGGCCGATGCAAAGTCATATAGACTCGATGGGGAAAATTGACAACAAATTGCAACAATCTCCTCTTGTTTTTCATGACCCAGTAGATGATTATATGGAGGGTTTCAATAGTCACAATTTGCAGCCTATGATTAGTTGTAAGGATGGAAGTGCAGATGATCATGAGTTAGTGTCAAAATCAACTATATCCTTGTTGCCAAAATATGTTTTATTACATCAGTCCAATGATTTTCAGTCCTTTTAGGACAATCAACAGTTGAAATTGCATGAAAGCAAAGATGCAGTTGAAGGGTTGGTACCATATGATTGTCTTCTGTATTCATTTGAGGATCCTTTTACAAATTTCTTGGAGTCATCAAGTGGGCCTAAGTTTTTGAATTTTGTCAAAATTTAATCTATTTTCAAGTTTTCATTGGAGTTGCCGTTAAGTAGGCTTCTCATTTTTCCTCTGAAGGAGTGTAAGCAAGGGGGTGGAATAGTTGACAAAGTGCTTATATGGCTGCACTAGATTTTTGATTTCACCTAATCAAATAGATAAAAAATTAACTTTGGGTAGGTAGGAGTGTGCTTGAATAAGATCAACACTCTGAGCATCTTTTTTAGTAGTGCGCTTTCAATTGAGTTTTCAGTTTACAATTGACAGTTGTCATTCTCAGTTTGGGCTGCAGTTTGGTTTCAGTTTGAAAGGACCAGGTTGCAGGCCAGTATGTAGATTACGACGTTCAAGTTCGAACAACTCAATGGACAAGGAACCTAGTATGCTATTCTTTGCTGCCTCACATGGATGACAACATCCCCGTTGGAGCCAACTATTAGTGTCATTATTTTCAAGGTAGAGTTAGAGGTTTGTCAAAGAGTTGTGTCTCATGAGTTGTTTCAATGTCTGTGGGTAATTATTGCTATAAACCATCAAATGGCATGTAAAAAAGAGTAAAGTCATAAGTCTAGGTGAATGGTTTTTTGTGGATACCATGGGACCTTATGACACATTATGAAAGGAAAAGTGTCATCAAAGGTTAGTATGACATATTTGATATCTTTCAAATGCTTATGGTACTTGACTTGCAAAAAGTAGACACGTTGTGCAAGTTCCCAGGTGCTACACAAACTGTCATATCACTCCAAAAAAGTCAAATCACATTTAAAATTGTCTTTGATCAACTTATGCATATCTCTCCCCTTCCATTTTTCATGCAACAAACTCTCCAAGCATCATTTCTCCTCTCTTCAACTTGCAAATCCTTCATCCAAGGTCACTACGCAAGTTCGTTGTGTAAGTTGTCAAATCATTCAATGGTGCACTTAAAGATCATAAAGGTGAGTGATGATGAAATAGTCAATGCGAATACATTAAAAAAATCAGGTCATCAATCAGATTTAGTTTGGCTTCATTCTTTGCAATACTAAGACACATTAGGGTTTTGAAGTTTTGAGAGGCAAATGCCATTTTGAGGAAGGTTGAAGGGGTTCTAGGTCACCTTATCATCATAATGAGGCCACCATAACCATCATCCATCATCATCTATCATCCATATTCAAACAAATGTGGACAAAGTGTAAAAAATAGCTTCGCTATGCAAAGTCTATAGGGCATGCTACACAACTGCTGTAGATTGCAGTTACACAACATGTTACAACAACACCCTACACAAATGATAGTTTAATGGTAAAATTAAAGATCATTTTATAACCAATTGGAGAGGATTTTGGAAAACCACATAGAGTTTTTTTTTCAATAATAGACCCAATAACAAAAGCCTCTCTCAAGTTTTACACAGGTTGCATATTTTGAGAGATTTGAATGAATCTTTACGGCCCATTTTTCCAGATTTAAGCATTTAATATTTTCCTGTTTTAGTCATCATCTTTGGGTGCAGATTCAGAGGATATGGAGAATAATGTTTGAAAACCAAAAGAGTTTTTTTTCAAGCACAGACCCAATAACAAAAATCTCTCTCAGATTTTACACGTGTTATTATTTGGAATATATAAAATGATCTTTGAAGCCTATTTCCCAGAATTTCGCCAAGCCAGATTTGCTGACAAAGTTCTAGAATCTTTTGAAATTCGACTTGATGGACTTCCAACTCAACAAAGTTGATCCAAAATTGATATGAATATTAAATTTTGGATATTATCCTATCATATCCCATGATTTTCTCTTTAGTTGGCACATTTTTAGTTGGTCAAAAATCAAACCCTAGATAGTAGGATATGAGCAGATTTTGGAAAATATTCTTTCCTATGTTATTGTAACAACTTTATATCTTTGGAAAAAAATGGATTTTGACCTCCTTATGCTATAATATGATATTTATATATATATTGAATGAGGGGAGAGGTCCAAGGGGTTGGAAGAAGCACAAAGGACATTTTGTCTTGAACATTGTACAAATTTTCTGAATTTGAATGAAATACTAGTGCAGATGTCCAAAGATTTTTCATACCAAATATTCTAGTGGTGATGACCTGAAGTTTGTGTTAATTTCATGTATGTTCTCCTTGTTTTATTTATCTTTCATCTGCTGATACTTATATGTTTAAATTAGATATCAAATGGTACGGAATTCAATTGAAATGATGCTTTAGATTCTAGCAATTTGAACACTGTCATTTCCTTCTTAACTCATTAGAATTCATCGTTAATGGTGCTATGAATGTTGTTATGTGTTTTCCTCTTTATTATATTCTATAACATAAAATTAAAAAACTTAAATATCATTGCCTAACTAGCCTTTTCTTCCTTGATAGTTCTACCTACCAGACATTGTTTTCATTTGCTTTCAAAGAATTGACTCCATTTCCCGACATGTTTCTTTCCTTCTTGCAAGAAAACCTTAAAAACCCCTTAATATAATCCAATATTTATCCTCTGATCCTCAAAATAAAACCTATCTTTAGAGACCAAGTGACAAGAGAGATCCCTCTCTGAACTGAAAGGCTAGTTTCAATTCTAAAGTGGTTCTGTGGTTACCTTTGTGAGTTTCTTCCTTAGCCTAGGCAATTTACTTAGTGATAAAATATAGAACGGAAATGGAAAGGAAACATTATCCAATGTGCACAATAGGAAAATGGAATGTTATCCATTTTGTGAAGGTAAGCCCTTTTCTTTGAAAGTTATCCCTTTTTGGTTACTTGTGTATCCAAGGGAAGGATATTTCTTTTCTACCTAAGTTGAATGAAATGATATCCTTTAAGCATGATGATAAATAATATCCATAGTGTTTTAGGGAGGGAAGGTTATCTCTAATATTTGATAATTAGGGAGGGAAGACTATCTCTAATATTTGATAAAAAATGAATAGGTAAGTTTAACATTATAATTAAATTGGATTTGTAGTTAAGGATATGGTATTCATGTTAAAGTTTAGAAACCAAGGTTTCATGAAAAATATGACATCATTTAGAAACAAATGTCCATCTTCCACGATCCAAAACGGATCTACATAGGTATCATATGAATTTACTGATGCACGAGATGGGTGAGATTAGACTTTGGGATAGCTAAGGATGGTGTTCTTTTGTCAAATTTGGATCATCGACTTTTGATGCATTTTTTATGTGTTAAATAGTGTTTTTTGGCCTTCTAATAGCTTAGGGTTGCCATAAGCTTGTTTAAGAATTGACAACATTTGTTATTCTTATTCATAACTTTCCAACAAGATATCATGTGCCTAAAATGAAGTTTGTATGAGAAAGTTCGGGCCTCGACAAAGTAACAATCAAAATATTCCCCACATGTCTGAGTGACAACAATGTAAACTCACCATAATTTGAATATTGGGAATTAGGAACATTTGGGGATCCACTAAATACTTCTAGAAGCATTATGGAGGTTCTAAGAGAGTTTTGAAACCTTAAACCCAACCCTAACCCTAATTATAACTATCAAAAACCTAGAATGAGAGAAGAGAGTTCAGTTTTTCACTAGCTGTCGACTATTCCATAGTATGAGCAAGAGTGTGGAGGAGATGCTAATAATGCATAAATACATAAGAATATTGTAGATGCTTGTAGTAGACCATACTATCTCATAGGTTCACGGTAATCTTGGAATCTTTGTATTCTATATTTTAATCTCCATAATATAAGAAGACAAAAGACATAATCCTTCATTGGATGTTGGTTTTTCCATATCAGTTTCCAGGGTAAATATTTGTGTTCCATTGTGTGTGTTGTTATTGTATTTTATTTCACATGTCCCAATAGTTAAATAATTTGAATGGTGTGTTTTATATTTGCATGTTAAGAAAAAACAATAAGATAATGACATAATCGAGCATATGCTCAATGTAGTCATTTTGATTTTAGATTTATTTGAGTGTCGACCATTGGAATATCCAAGGTGGCTTACATATCATTTTAAAGCATTTTAAATATTTTGGTTTGTCTTGCATCGTTGAACATGAACACACAAAACCATGTTGAATAGAGGAAAAATGTGGGATCTTTAAGCTAATGGTCATTGCAAACCTTGTCAAAATGATCCTCAAAAGACCTAGCCTTAGGCCAAATCACATTAATGGAAATTCATAAAATATAAGGAAATCATTCATTTCCTAAAGGGGTTGGATCCATTGGTAAGGAGCGATAATTTTTTCATTAGTGGGCAAGGTTAAATTCCCATGAGCATTATTCTTGGAGCCATGGTTTCTCATGGGGTAGTGGTCGAACATCTAGTTTCACTTAAATATATTATATTAAATTATCTTGCAATTCATCCACACATAAGTGGATCCAACCCTACCCTCATGTCCTTCAAATTTCAATCTCAAAGAGGTTGGATCCATTGGTGGGAAGTGACGAGTTTTTCACTAGTGGCCAAGGTTCAAATTCTTTTGAGGGTTGTTCTTGGAGCCATGGGGTCACCTTGAGGTAGTGGCCAAATATGTGGTTTCACTCGATGAGATTATATTAAGTGATATTGAGACCAACGCACATATAATTGCATCAAATCCCAGTTCCATGTCATTCAATTTTTCATTGGTGGGGGGCAAGGATTTCTTCACCAATTGTCAAGGTTCAATCCTCGTGAGGGATATTCTTGGAGCCATGGTGTCACCTTGAAGTAGTGATTGAATGCACAGTTTCACCCAAACATGTTATATTAGATGATCTTGTGACATATGGCCATATAAGTGGATCAAATCCCACACCCATGTCCTTCAAATTAAGCCCCGAGGGTTGGCTCAAGCAGTAATGAGTCATATGTGAAATCTCTCCCCCAAGTTGGGGTGGTTATGTGTTTGATTCTTTTGATCCCCTTGAGGTTGGGTGCTTGGAACTTAGACACCAACAATTTACCTTAGTTACCACCCATAAAAAATAGTGAAGTCTCCAATTATTACCTATGCAAAGGTATATAAGAAAAAATGAAATCATTCATTACTATAATTACATTAAACATCGCTTAATAAAATTAAATTACTTTCTCAATGTATAAAATCCCAACTTAATTTTATAACCTTAGATAACGACTCATCTATCCCTTAAATATATTATACAAAAACCTTAAAAAAATGTAAACATGACTTGGATTGTATGACTACCTTATAAGAAAGTGCACATGGCCTATATAAAAGCACATTGTTACATTGATTTCTATTAAAATCACATTAATAAGATCTCATAAAAAAATAAGGAGATCATTCATTGATTTAATCACATTAAACATCATTTGAAACAGACTCAATTTCTTTTTCAACAAATAAAATCCCAACTTGATTTTATAACATTAACTAACTACTCTATCCCTTAAATGTATTGGAGAAAAACCATAATTAAAAAAAAATATTTGGATTGCTTTAATCACATTAAAGATCATTTGAAATAGACTCAATTTCTTTTTCAACAAATAAAATCCCAACTTGATTTTATAACATTAAATAACTACTCTATCCCTTAAATGTATTTGAGAAAAACCATAATTAAAAAAAATATTTGGATTTAAATTTTGTAGGTTTTTTTTTTGTAAGTGAGTGTAAGAGCTTGTATTACTAAAGGAGAGTTATGATACAAAAAAGGGGGACTCCCTGGTCTGCCAAAAAGGAAACCAAACCAGAGGTTCCCAAGTTGCGTTTTCTGCAATAAAAGAGGGGTGTGACTGGACTGCCAACATGGGAAACCAACCCAGTCCTACCATATCCAGCTTTTGAAAAGATAAGCACAACATACATGAGAAAAACAGAAGCTGAGATTGACACTAGACTGACCAGATTGAATTGACAATAGACTAACCAGACTCTAGTCTAGGACAATGATGTGTTTCTTTCCTTCATCTGCCTGGCCCTTGTTCTCCTCCTTCTGAGAGATCCTGCGAGTCTTTCTGATATGTGTTGGCACTCCATTTCCGTCGGCTGACATGATGTCCATGTGATGGACGTAGCCCAGGTAGAGGTGGAATTGAGCAGCCAACCACTCCATCTTGGCTTTCTGGTCCTTCTCGACGTCAACTAGCAGTTTGGTAATGGTTTCCAGATTGTTGAGGTGACTCAAGATTTCATTCAATAGTTTCTTGTGTTCCTTATTTTCCTCTAGTCTGGCATCTTCCATTTTCGAGATCACTTTGCTGATCATCATCTTTGTTATCCATGCCATCTCCACCATTTTGTGGTAGAGGGTTTCCCTAGGCTGCGTGGCTCCCGGGTCCGTTACCCAGTCTGCTTCCTGAGTCAGGGCATCCCATGCTTTTCCCTTGCATTTGTCTTTGATTTCCTTTTCCCACCGGGTAATGGTCTCTTTTCCTTTCGGTGCAACCAGAGTATGAAAGGTGCCCTCCGCGTCTTTTGCCACCTGATCCATCCTTGAAACTCGCTGAGGACTGTTCAGAGTTTCCTTCCCCATGGGGTTTCTTTTGATGTGCATTTGCTTCATTCACACCATCCCGTCTGGCCTATGGCAACTCCTTTGCTGGATTCTCAATCTATTCCTGTCTACACAGGGGTTCCTCCTTTCCCTTCCCTTGTATCCGTGGTAGCCCCTGCAGTTGTGCTTTTCCTATTTGCATCTATTTCTATGTTTCTTTTCTTATTGAACTTTCCCTGCTGCAGGCTCGTCCTTCCAATCATGGTTTTCCCGTAGAGGTGAACCTTCCCATCCTTTTTCCCCATCACAGTATGTATGATCATGATGACTCGACTATTATCCCTGTACGTGACCTTGCCCCTGCTCACTTGACATCCTACTGTGCTACTCCCCGTACCTGGTCTTTGGAATGGTGTATCAATACTGGTCCGTGTCAATCCCTCTTGCCTTACGTCATTCGCTGCCTGATTTTTTCTTTCAATACTTTCCCACAGTCTTTCCCCGCAATTCTTACTATTAACATGACCTTTTTGCCTTACCCTCGCCTATTGTATAATCTAATCCTGCATTGTAATTGGTGGTCGAGTGTTGAGCAGTCATATCCTTCCTAGGTCCTTCATGCCTTTCGATGGGTCTTTCGCTACCCTCGTCGATGTGACCTTCCTTGCTTAAGATTCCGTCACGATCATTTGTCGCTAGTTGGATGTAGTCTGTTTTGAATTGTCTATTTAGGATGTTGATCTAGGTAGTTTCTAGTTCCGGTCCTTCCTTTCTAACCCCCCCATTGGCGATTCTGTCCGCCAGACCATTCACTGACCTGCGTACCCAATGCAACTCCACTGTGTTGATTGTTTGCAGATTCTCCTGGATTTTTTGTAGGGACTGTGCCAAGCGCCAGTGTCTCTAAACCTTTCCCACTCTGGTGCCATTTTGGAGTCTCTTCACCGTGTTGATAACCAAGGTGGAGTCACCTTCCACGATAGTGTTTATCATCCTTTCACGACTTAGAATTTAAAGACCGAGCTCCAGGGCTCCAAATTCCGCTGCGTTGTTGGTTGAGTTTCCCATACTCCTAGCGTATAGCCGGATTATGTTACCACCACTATATTTGATCACCCTTCCCATCCCTATCATTCCCGGGTTTCCTTTTGCCACCCCGTCAAAATTCAACTTGAGGAACCCTGCTGAAGGGGGTGTCTAGTTGCGCTCTCCTATTTGGAGTTGCAGTGGCCTCCCTACCTGTGTGATTTTGCGCCTGTCTTTTAGGTGAAAATATTCCAGGATGCGGGAGTCCTGGCCTGTGAGTTACACTTTTCCAGTCTGGCAGTTGCAGCTCTGCACCGTTTCTCGTATTTGTGAGATTATTTCTTCCTTGAGTTTCCCTTCTGGAAGGCTTTCATTCTTGAAGATGCATCGATTCCTTTCTTTCCATATTGCCCATATGATCATCACCGACGTGAGATTCCAACAAAGGTTCACCATTTTATTTTCGTTGTAACCCTCATTCCAGTTGTTGATGGTTGCGCTGATGTTACCTCGGGTCCTATTGGATTGGCCAAAGATGCCTGCCGCTTAATCCCGGATCTCTGCTGAGTAATTACATTCATCGAGGAGGTGATTCATTGTTTCTTCCTTAGCTTGACAGAGGTGGCATCGTGATGGGCCTATGAAACCCCTTTTACTTAGGTTTTCCCGGGTTAGAATTCGATTGTGAAGTACTATCCATTTTAACATTTTGATTTTTGGCCACTGGGGGCTACCCCAAATATTTCCCCACTTTTGCACTGGATCTTGTTGGTCCTGGTCTGCGATGTAATTTCGAGCTTCTTTTAAGTTGAATTCCCAACCATGTTTTCTACCCCATTTTAATTGGTCCTCTTCTTCTAAGACTACAATCTTCCTTTTCCCCAATTCCTCCTCCACCTCCTTCGTTATTGTTGCAATCCGATCTCTATTTTTTGGATTGATTTTGTCTCAGATCCTCCATCTGTCACGATCGTTTTCTTGTTTCTAGTAGTGATGGATTTTTATTTTTCCTTGCATGGTCATTTCCTGTTGGAGTTCCTCCCTGTTCGAATTTACCATTCTGGGTTCCCGTTGCCACATGTCCTCCCAGAATCTAGCTGTTTTACCATTCCTCACTTCCCAGAAGATGTGTTTATGGATCTAGGTTTTATTGCACCAGGCTAGATTCCAGATGGCTAATCCCTCCCTTGTGCCCATAAAAAGAATTCAATCCTAGTCGTTGATGTCCGGGGCATACTTGGCCTTCCAGAGGTTTTCCCACGATGATGATATTTCTTTGACCCATCTCCACCAGATTTTTTCCCCGTAGGATTCGTTGGTTACTTGTGGGTCTTGTAACCCCATGCCTCCTTTGCATTTTGGTTTGCAAACCTTCTCCCAGGCCATTAGGGCCCATTTTTTCTTATTTTCCACTCCTCGCCATAGGAATTCCCTTTCGATGGCTCTTATTTTTTGTAGTATTCCTTTGGGAGTGGGAAACACTGACATCATATAGGTCTGAATTGCTTGTAGAACCGCTTTGTTCAGAATAAGTCTCCCCGCTAGGTTGAGGGATTTGTAAGTCCATTTTTTCACCCTCTCCTGTAGTTTGTTGATCACTCCTTCTGATGTTTCCATTTTGCATGCTCTGTCCATCAGGGGGATTCCCAAGTATTTCACTGGGAGCATTTTGCGTTCAAACCCCAAAATGTTTGCCAAGTTCCTTTGAATTGCAGGGTTGGTATTGAAGAAATAGATCATGGATTTGAAGTGATTGATCTCCTCTCTCAAGGCTTCCCCAAACTTTTCTAATATTATTTTATAGGCTTTTGCTTCCTTGACTGTGGGAGTGTCATGGAGTAAGGTGTCATTAATGAATTGTTGGTGCGTGGAGGTAGGGAAGTCTTCGAAGGGTTTGATGCTTGTTATTTCTCTTGCTACAGTTGCACTTTTTATGCTTCTACTGAGTCCTTCCATCATCAGAATGGACAGGAAGGGTGATAGTGGGTCTCCTTGTATGATGCCTCTTGAAGGCCAAAAGGGTTTGGTTGGGGCTCCATTGATTAAGAGCGAGTAACTTGTTGTCAAGACTAGGCTGACAATCCAGTTGATCCAGTGTTGTGCGAAGCCAAAGGCTTCCAGAGTTTTGACCATTTAGTGCCAGCTAATTTTGTCATAAGCCTTTGCTAGGTCAAGTTGGATTATCATCCCCCCTCTCCTTTGGATTTTTAGTGTGTGTATCAACTCATGGGCATGGATGATGTTGTCCAAAATTTGTCGCCCTTCTACGAAACCCGCATGTTTATGTGAAATCAGTGTGGGTAGGAGAGGTTTCAATCTATTGGCTATGACTTTCAAGATTATCTTGTAAACCAAATTGCATAAAGCTATGGGTCTGTAGCGGTCTAGGGTCCTTGCTTCATTTTATTTGGGGATTAGATTAATCATTGTGGCATTTAATACTTTCAGAATGGAGGCCGAACGTCTGGAGTCCTCCACCACCCCATAAATGTCATGTTTGACCACTTCCCAACAGGATTTGAAGAATTCCACTGTGAAGCCGTCTGGACCTAGGGCCTTTTCGTTGGGAATCTCCTGGACCACTTGGTAGATTTCCTCCTTAGCGATGGGTTTGTTTAGATTGATATTGTGTTCCTTGATAACTAGCCTGGGGATGTGTTGAGTTATCCTTTGTATGGCCTCCATTCGGTCTTGGTTTGGTTCTTGGGATATCCCATGGAAGTAATTTACTAGTATATTTTAAATCTCCTTGTGGGATTCTCTCTGAATCCCATACTGATCCCAAATTTTCAAGATTTTGTTGTGGGTTCTTCTAGCAATGGTTGTTCTATGAAAAAACTTGGTATGTTTCTCTCCTTCCTTTAGCCATCTGATTTTGGACTTTTGGCGCAATAGAGTCTCTTCCTGCTGGCATATTGCTTCCCATTCCTAGGCCATTTGGATCCCTTCCCTTTTTTCGATCCTCTGTATAGCCCTCATCTATGCATGTTTCCTAGAGTTTCCTCATTCTATCTTCAATATATGTTTTTTCTTGGTTTATGTTTCCAAATATTTCCTTGTTTCACTCCTTGAGTTTATGTTTGATGTACTTGAGTTTCTTATATAGTTTGAATATCCTTGTCCCTTGCTCTGGTTGTTCCTCCCGCCACCATTGGTTGATGTTCTCCTTGAAGGTGGGATGTTCGATCCAAAATTTCTGAAATCTGAAAGGTCTATTCTTCGGTGTGGTTTGGAAGTTTGCTTCAAATTGGACTGGCCAGTGGTCAGAACCCCCCTAGGGCAGGATGTTGCAGTCTAAAGTTAATCCTTGCAGAATGATGGACTCTGACACCAAGAATCTGTCTAGCCTTGTCGCTACTTGACATTGATTTATCCATTTATTTTTCCAGGTGAACTAGCCATTACTGGTTCTGATGTCCACCATCTCCACTGTGTCAATGAAAGCTGAAAAGTCTGTCGTATCTCTATCCAATCTTCTAGTGCCTCCTTTTTTCTCTGTAAGTGTCGTGATGATGTTGAATTCCCCTGCCAAGATCTAGTGGAGGTTGCTGGAACAGGATTTTAAGTTTTCTAGGTCTAGGAGCATTCTTCTCTTTTCCTCCAACATCTGGGGTCCATACACATTAGTGCATATAATCACCTCTGTGTTACCTATGATTTACATGTTAATCGAAAGTGTGTGTCTGGTGGCTTCAGCTGCTAGTAGATTCATCACTTGTGGGTTCCACAAAGTGAGAATACCGCTTGCCATCTGTGGTCCTCCGATAACCAACATCTTGTACTTGCTCCATTGTTTTTTGCTGATTGTTTCCATTCTGTCTACAATGCATTTTGTCTCTTGGATCAAACAGAGGTCTGATTGTTCCTTCCTTAATCTATTTTTAAGGATTCTTTGCTTTCGTGGGATGTTTAGGCCTCTAATATTCCATGTTATAATCTTCATTTAAACATGTGTGGGGGAGTTGGGAAAGGGATTTTTGATCTTACCTAAGTTTATTAGAAGATCTCCTAGTTCATGTAGGGAGACACTGTTTGATTTGCTTCCTTTCTTCCTTCTCGTCTGCTTGGGTGAGAGATGTGGTTGTCCCTCACTTGCTTTGATTCCTAGGTATCCTATCTTTCCGTGTGTGCGCTTGAGCCCTCTCGATTTTGCTTCCTCCCGTAGAAGGAAGATGTATTGGATACGATCTAGTTGCTCCGCTGATACATTGTCTATGCCCTGCCTTTTCCATTGCTCCAATATGTTTGGGAGATATATTCCTTCCCTTTACACAATATCTCTGAGATAAGGATATTCTGTACCTACTTCGCTTGGTGTCATTTCTGCGTCTCCGTATGCCTCCTGAATGGGGGTGTTGGCATCTTTGGTTTCTCCGTCCATAGGAGTTGCGCTACCCCTCTGTTCCATATTATTTCTTGGGCTATCTGTGTTCTCATTTGTTGCTTGTTCCCTAGCTTCTTCCCCTTTTTTGGTCTTGTCCTGCCCTTCTGTTCTAGTCCTAGCTTCCAGATTGCTTCCTGTTGGGGCTTTACTTGGTTTCTTGTTTGCTCTGTTTCTGTGGTTCGGATTAATGAACCCATCCTCATCCTGCTGTATTTTGGTGTTTTCCGCTTCTTGATTTTTATTGAGAGGACATTCTCTGATTAGGTGTCCATGTTCATGGCATCTTTTTCATTTGAATGGGATCTACTCGTAGTCGATGCTTTGTATCCATTCCTCATCCCTGAATTCTAGGCTTATGGCTTCTGGGAGTGCCCCCAAAACATCCATCTCTATGCAGATCCTTGCATAGGATGTATATCTCCCTTTTAGGGTTGCTTCCGATGTCTTCACATATTTTCCAAGTTTTTTCTTGATTGCTTCGAAGGTGGAGGGAAACCAGTAGTCTAGCGGCAATGAGTAAATCCTTAGCCAAATGGGTACATTTTTGAAGGTTTCTTTCTCTGGGGAGAAGTTTTCCTTCCATGGACGCATGCTAAGGCATGGAAGTATGCCCCCCTCTCAAAGAATTTATCCATGTCCTCCAAGTTCATGAATACTGCTGTGAAGAAACCTTTCGAACCCAGGTGGAGTTCCACTTCGCCGCTTTCCTTCCATTGATATTTTATCCAGTTGTGCAATGTTCTTTTTGTGGGCCACAAACCCATGAACCTCAAAATTAGTGCATGCGTATTTATCTGGTCCCGAAAGGGTTACGTTTGTGGGTCTTCCAGTATCACCTTGGGTATCAGTGCTATTTTAGGTTTACACGGGTTGCGCCCTTCTACCCCATTGGGGTTTGCTGGTTCTTGCGCATCATTCTGGGTTTCTCTGGCTTCTTTCCCCATGCGATCCCTTTTTTCCTGGTTGCTTTCCTGAATCTTTTCCGGTCCTATTCCTGAGGTGCTTGTCATTGGTTCCTTGAAACCTACTCCTCGTGGGCCTTCCCCCCTATCCACCACTACCTTCTTGTATGAGGGGGTTCCATTACTACCCCCTTTGGTAACCATGCTGTCCTTTGCTGTGATCGCGATTGCCAAACACTAGCTTGCAGTTGCTCCGAAAATAAAAAATCTACCTGAAATAAAAAATATCAAAAGAATACATTCAATGGAAGCACCAAATTCCTAATTCTCCAGTTCTTAAATTTTGTAGGGTTACATAAGAGTAGTTTGCAGATTTATTTTTATCAATGAAGTTATTGCTACATTGATTTATGTTAAAATTACATTAAAGATAGTTAAAAAATTTGGTATTATTAGAGTCAAGTTAATAATAAATGGGTTATATGTACAATATGTGAATAGGAATATATACAGATCATATAGTTATTATTAAGGACATGTGATTTGAATGTATGAATGTATTTGAGTATTTGGAGAAGGTCCTTGTATTTTTTAAGGAGTTATTATGTAACTCACCTCTCTTATCTATATTGGATTCGTGCTGCACGCTCACATTAGTGTACATGGTGTGTAATTCTAGTTTCTTATGATATTCTAAGCATCTGGATCCTAACAAAATCAATTGCTTTGTCACATTAAACATAATTTAAAACCACTCAATTTCTTTGTCACATTAACACCACTTAAAGTGACTCAATTGCTTTGTCAATGTAGAAAATCCCAAATTGATATTATAACCTTAGACCAATGTTATATTTGTCATTATCTGGAATTTATAGCCGGGGGTCTGGAAAATAAATTATCGACAATATCGGGGAAATTATCAGAAATTATCAGGAAACTTAAAAAATACAAAAATAATAAAAAAATTTCAAATTTAACATCTAAAGCAACAACAACATCAAACAAACACAATTCTACATAAATACGAAAAGAAAGATGATATATAAGATGTCAAGTGGTACATCAATCATCGATACTGAAATATGATATCTATCCTAAGTCATAAGCCCTGACAAGATAATACAAAATCACATCAAAACAAAAATAAATGTATCTCATGAGATGATCATCACGAGTCATCTAAATACTATAAGGATAATAATGATAATACAATAAGAAGGCGTGGTCGGGGATTGGGTTTCCCTCGCCCCTAAGTAGCTTGTGGTTTCTATGCGGTTCCTCAATTCTTTCCTCTGATTTTTCTTCCCAGTGATATCAAGAATTGAGTTCTTTGCAATAACGACAACATCTAGGGTAACTACAGGGAAAATTTCCACTTCATGCCCTGGGATTTTGGCAAGGTGGTATTTCAAGCGGTTGATTCTGCCAGAAATGTCCTTTCCACATAGCTTGCAACTCAACTTTGTTCTATTATGACCCTCATAGGGTTCACCATACTCCCACATTGGATCCATTGGATTTGCCATTTTGTTGAGCACTAATTAAATCTTTAAAATTTAAACCTACGACACAAAACAAATGGGGAAATTCAAAATCCAGATCCACAAAACACTTAAAGAATCTTGCAATTAAAATATCATAGCTACATCCCCCTAGATGGGGTGCCACCTAATGCAAATGAATAGTATGATGGTGCCGAGAGACAGATCCACCTAGCGTTTCAAGCTTCGGGCTAGGTGCGAGAGTAGGGGAAACTACACACCATTGATCCAAAACATTAAAGGCACATGGTACCTGGGGTGATTCATCCATAGTAGGAAGGTGCTAGAAAACACGGTTGATGCCCTGGCTATTTAATTCTGGTACTAGGCCATTAATACTGCATTAATGAACTTCACGAGTCCACAAGCTAATGACTTAAGGGTGCATTGGGTCATGTGGGCTCTTCATTGCACATTCTCCAGTCGATCTTGGCATCATCTTCTCCATGGTGAGTGTAGACACAGGCACCCGAGAATTCTCATTTTGGAGGCAAAGGATTCAGGGCACACCATACCGCGTTAGAGGGGGCCCTCGAAACGTGGTAGGGGTGACCACATTTCAGTCAGGCGGTTCTATTCTGGAACGAGCAATGGAAATTTAAGTAATAAGAGACAATGGTCTATGACTTCTTCACCTAGCTCGGTATCAACTCACAAGAAAAATAGTAGACACACTTCCAAAGGTCGGGGATGCAAAATTAAATGGTTTGATCGTATTGGAAATTCGTTGGGTTTTGCTCCAAAAACATTCCCGAGGTCACCATCTCCAGCCAGTCCTCCACATGTCTCTCCTCGCAAGAACTCCAATCGAGCCCATGGTGAATTATCCTTAGGCCTTCCAATCCCCTCAGTGGATGGGAACTCTTAGCGAATCCTCGACGCCCTAAGCGTGCTCCAACAATTGATTTTTGAACTACGTTGTGAGGTCTCTGACCTCAAATTTTTCCTCGAGATTATGGACCAACACATCTCTCAATTTGCAGACACACGTGATGAACTATATGAAGTGACACCTCTGACTGTAGCCAGCGCAAAAGAGCCCATTCTCCTCCCCCCAATGCCAATTGGGTGACAGTTCTCATGGATGCCATGTTCACATTTTTTATTGCTAGCTTTTGTTTTAGTAGTGGGATTATCCCCCTAGGTTTTTCATATGGAACAATTCTCTAGTATAGATGTCGATGTAATTTTCAGGCTTTAGTTATATTTTTTGGCCCTATGAGGCAAACTACACTAGACATTAACCTGGAGCAGAGTTGGTTTCCTTCTATGGAGACTCTGGCTCCGATAGACACTTGGCAATCTATAATCATTTTTTATGACATGCAACTTATAGAATTATTACTTATATAAAAAAAAATATCATAGCTACATAAGTGTTAAATATGCCATTAAAAAATGGCAAGAAGAGGCATATTTAATGGCCATTGCAAACCCTATACTAAATTGATGCAAACCCCCTACTCTCCCTCGGGGCTGCACGACCTCCCGATCAAGGATCTTCGATTCTTCGAGCCAAATCGGCTATCTAAAACCTTAATGGTCTCACTTGTGATTAAACATAGGCCCTTTCAGTCTTTTGGTGCAGGTTCTATGACACCCACCACCTCTTCCTTCGCACTGCCGAACTATTAATTTTCAGGCACTAGCTCCTCTTCCATTAGCCCTTTCCCGTATGTGACCTTGGGCTATGTCCTCACGTAAGCACACGATTGCGGGGCGACCTAGAGTGGTTTGTGACCACACTGCTTTTCTCCCCACAATTCACTATCAGCTGCCACGTATCCCTTAGGCAATACCGTCGTTTCGATTGCGGCCTTGTCTAATATTTTTAAAACCCGATCACTTTCTGTCCCCGCTATTAAGCACGACCATCGATCTTGTGGTCTCAGGCGTTACTTATTGATCAATGAGTGAGACCTGTCCTCTTTCTTCCTTGGTCAACTATCAATCAACGACCCTTTTCTTCCTTTCACACGCACTCTGAGATCTCCACGATCTATCGATGCATGCGCTCCTTTCAAATTGTCGGCTACGATTGATTTCGACCCTTCTGGCTTCGGGAGTTTCGAACTCTTCGCTCTTGCTTCCTCCACAGTACTTCCACCCGAAGTCGACGATCTGTTGATGCCTGTCCCTCACAGATCGATGACTAAAGTTTACTTCATCTCTTCGGGCTTCGAGAGTTCCAGATCCTACACACTCGCTTTCCCTGGGAGTGTTTTCACCCGAAGTCAACAGATCTCTTCCGCGTGTCCTTTTGAATCTGACGGTTACGATTCACTTCGGCTATTTGGGATTCGAGAGGTTCGACTCCTGTACACTCGTTTTCTCCCAGAATGTTTCCACCCAAATTCGATGATCTGTCGTCGCGTGTCTCCTTCAGATCGACGATTGTGAATCACTTTGGCTCTTCGGGCTTTGGGAGTTTCAACTCCTACACACTCATCTTCTGATCGTTTTCACCCGAAGTCTCCAATTTGTTGACACATACCTCCTGGCGACCAATGGTCAGGATCTACTTCGTCCTTCGGGACTTTGGGAATTTTTAACACTCCACTCTTGAAATCCTCCGGAGTGATCTTACCCGAAGTCTCATATCTGCCAACACGTGCCTCCTAGCAACCAACAACCTGGATCTACTTTGGCCTTCGGTGATTTCGCTTCCCCCTCGTCCACAAAACTTCCGAAATGGTTTCTATCTGGAGTTGTGTATCTTGTGCTACCTGTCCCCTGGATGGTGGACGATCCCTATCTTTTTCAGGAATTCGGCGAATCCTCGCTCCTATGTGCACACAGAGACTTAAATCTCGTGCTATTTTCCTAGATTCAATGATCTAAAATGATCTCACTCCCTCCTAGATGGATCTTTTCCGATGACTTGTGAAATATTTAAAGCTTCACTTTCTCCCCTTCGTATCTCCTGAGATTTATCTCTCAGACCCTTTGACTCCTCAGAGGGCTTACTCCGACACTTAGTCGAACTTCCAATCTGTGCACTCCTTGCAACAGATTCCTACACAATACTTAGATTCTTGCGGGAGACCGTGAACACCTTGCAACAGTCTCTTTGCACTCCTTGCAAATGGAAGTTTCACGCTATCTCTTCTGAGCTTCTGAGTCGAAACAGACTCCGTCAACGCACTCCTTGCGGACTGTATGCACACCTTGCATGAACCCAACAAAAAAAACAATTGAAACTTATCCAAATAATTCACAGTTTCATATACTCAATAACATAACTCATTCATTCATGGAAACATAAAATAATAGGGAAGTTTAACAGTAGCAACACCATGCATTGGATCAATTTTCCTCTGTTATATTCATTCAAATGTAAATGGCTACAACTATGATAAACAATAACTAAAAATTCAGCAACAACTAAATCACAACAATCTCCTACTAATTTGCAACAACCTCATTCAGGCATGCAACACCTCTATTTATCTCAGAGGCTTCCTAGGGTTCCCTCCGACTACTCGTCTTCTCAAAAAGAAAAAAAAATAACTACTACTCAAGTTCTATTACATTAAAGTCTAGGAGTGAAACTCCCAGATCACTCGTGATCATTCAATTCCCAAGCGTTTCATCTTCTTCAATTTTCAATTAGTTAAAAAAAAAAATATTTGCAGGAAACACCAGCGTTAAGATTATGAATTGATTCAGAGGTGCGCTAAGGCACTAAGTTCTCTCTCCACGTGTGCTTTCTGATGATGTTCCTGCATCATACTCCCTTGGAAAAAAATTCATGGACTCCTATCGGTGAGCTCCTGCACTGACTTTCCATGCTTCTGGATATCATCTTCATTTACCCAACTGGCATATTCTACTAGGTGCCCCTTCCACTTTACCAAATACTCAAGGTATGTCTTTCTCCTGGTCTTATTGCCAATCCTCTGATCAATGATCTTCTCCATCTATGGATTTTCTGCTACATGCATCTGCTTCTCCCACTGAATCTCTTTCTCATCTTCTGATTATTTCGCGTTGTCTTCCCTGTAAGGATACAAGTCTAAAACATTGAATATGGGTGATATACCCACATCCTTTGGAAGCTCTATCTCATAAGAATTGGTACCAAATTTCTTTAAGATCTTGCATGGTCCTATGTTTTTCAGCTTCAACTTGTTTTATGTCCCCATTGGGACTTAGGTGTGCTAAGACTTGATCTCCCACTTCAAACTGAAATTCCCTCCTATGCTGATCAATTCTGCATTTATACTCTACATTTCTGTTCTACAGCTTCCCCTTTATCTGGTTATGAAGCTTCTACATTTCTGCAGCGAAGTCTTTTGCTCCAACACTTCTGAATTCAATCTGCTCCATGTCTCTCAATTATGATACTCCTCTTGGTTTCATTCCATACACTATATGGAATGGAATCTTTCCTGTACTTCTGTTCACTGAGTCATTGTATGCAAATTTTGCTTGTGATAGAATTTGATCCCACTGGTTATGATGTTCAGTGACCAAACTTCTCAACAAATTTCCCAAGCTCCGATTTACCACCTTTGTCTGTCCATCTGTTTGAGGGTGATATGATGAACTAAAAGAAAGTTCTATCCCCATCTTATTTCATAATGTTCTCCAGAAATGACCAAGAAATGTAGTGTCCCTATCTGAGACAATACTCTTGGGAAACCCATGAAGTCTCACAACTTCCTTAAAAAACAAATTTGCAATGTTTGTTGCATCATTTGTCTTCTGGAATGGGATAAAGTGTGCCATATTTGAGAATCTATTAACTACAAAAAATATGGAATCACTTCCCCTTTGGGTTCTTGGAAACCCCAACACAAAATCCATGCTTATTGCATCCCAAGGCCTGTCTGGAATATGAAGTGGTTGATACAATCCAGTGTTTTGTTTCTTTCCTTTTGCATACTGGAAAATCTTACATTTGTTCACAAACCTCTTCACCTCTGCTCTCATACTTGGCCAATAGTATGAACTGATCAATTGTGAAAACATCTTGTCATGGCCGAAATGTCCTACTAGACCTCCACTGTGTTTTTTCTTCAACATATTTTCCCTCATTGAGCACCTTGGTATGCATAATTGGAAACCTTTAAACATCAATCCATCTTGAATCATATACGTTTTCCACTAGCTTCTATATTTGAGCACATGATTTGCACATGCTTCATATGCTTCTTTGAAATCTGGATCATCACAAGACATATCCTTAAGGTGTTTAAACCCCAGGGTCTTGACCTGAAATTCCCGCAGAATCAGACATCTCCCGCTCAATGCGTCAACAACTTTGTTAGCATTACCAGAAATATGTTTAATGACAAAAGTGAATTTTTTCATAAATTTTATCCATTTAGCATGTCTCTGGTTTAACTTCTCCTATCTGGTTATGAATTGTAAAGCTTGGTTGTCGTTGTACAAGAAAAATTCCTTTTGAATGAGGTCGTGTCTCCATTTATTCAAGGCTTGAATTATGGCATACAATTTTTATCATATGTGGAGTACTTTACCTTAGCCTCATTCAAATTCTCACTGAAATATGCAACAGGTTTATTGTCCTAGCTTAAGACTGCTCCAATTGCAGCTCCACTTGCATCACATCTCACTTGAAATGTCTTCCTGAAATTTGGCAAGACCAAAATTGGTCATTCTGTTATCTTCTTCTTCAATATATTGAATCTTTTCTCAGCTTATTCTATCAATTTAAAATACTTGTGTCTCTTCTTCACTGTATCCATCATCGGTGCACAAATTCCACTGAAATTTCTAATGAACTTCCTATAGAAACTTGCTAACCCATGGAATATTCTCGCCTCAAATATACTCCTTGGTGATGTCCATTCTTTGATTTCTTTCACCTTCTCTGGATCCATCTTCAATTCATTTGAAAAGATCACAAAACCCAAGTAAATGAGTTTTGTCTTCATAAAAGAGGACTTCTTCAGATTTATCAACAACTTCTCTTGCTGTAGTCTCTTCATCACTAATGTCATATGTCTCAAATGCTCTTCTTTAGTTTTTCTAAAGAACAGTATATCATCCAGATACACAATCACAAACTTACCAATGAAATCCTTCAATACTTCATTCATCAGTGTCATAAAAGTACTTGGGGCATTTTTTAAGCCAAATGGAATAACAAGCCATTCATACAACCCTTCATTTGTCTTAAAGGCTATTTTCCACTCATCATCTTCTTTCATTCTTATATGGTGGTATCCACTTTTCAAATCTATCTTTGAATTTTTTTTTGCTCCACTTAAACAATCCATTAAGTCATCCATTCTTGGCAAAGGAAATGTATACCTGATGGTGATCTTGTTTATGGCTCTTGATGCTGTACACATTCTCCATCCTCCATCCTTCTTTGGACTCAACACAATTGGTACTGCGCATGGACTCAAGATTTCTTTGACCAAACCCTTGTCTAATATTTCCTGGACTTGTTTCCTTACCTCCTCATTCTCTTGAGGTGTCAATATGTATGCTTCTTTGTTCGACATACTTTCTCCTGGTATCAAATCAATATGATGGATGATACTTTTGATGGGTGGCAATGAGTTAGGAAACTCATCCACTACTATATCAACAAAATTGTCCAACAACTCCTGAACTTATTTAGGTAAATCATTCATCGAAGTACTTGTAAGGAAAAATATGGGTTTCCTCACCACAACAAACTGCATCTCTTGTTCCTTCTTGAATTCACTTAGGAGTTCCTTCCCACTCATGAGAAGTATGCTTGTGTTGGATTCTTCCTTTACTTTCTTATCCTCTATTCAACAACATGTGTGTTCTACCATTCTTTTCCAAAGTATAAGTATTTTTTATCCCATCACAAATGACATTTCTGTCAAACTGCCATGGTCTTCCCAAAAAAACATGACATACACCATGGGAATCACATCACACATAATTTCATCTCTATATCCTCCTATTTTAAATTCAACAAGGCATTGTTTACTGACCATTACCTGGTGTCCTTTTTTCAACCATGAGACTTTATACGACTTCGGATGTGCAGTTGTCTCCAACTCCAATTTCTCCACCATCTCTGTGGATACTAAGTTATCAATGCTCCCACTGTCAATTATCACCTTGCATACTTTGTCTTTAATCTTGAAAGCTGTCCTGAATAAACTGTTCCTCTGCACTGGTTTTTCAACTTTTGGTTCTGGCTTCAAGAGAACCTTCTTAACATCATAGATATTCCATCTTTTGCTTCCTCTTCTTCAACATTCAGATTCTGAGCTTCTGAAATGTGAGCTTCACCTCCTTCTTTTGTTTTTTCGGGACATTCCCAAGACACATGTCCTGTCTTTCCACATGCATAACATCTTATTTCTCCTCCTCTATTTCTTCCTCTTCCTCTAGAATAACTTCTTCCACCACTTTGTCTCCCTCGAGAACTTCCTCCTCTTTCTGAGTGACTATGTGGTTTCTCAGTCTTGTCTTTGGTTTTATGTGCCTTGTCATGAGAAACTCCCTTGCCTTTGTTCAAGCTTCTACCTCTACCTCACTGGCTTTGTTTTCTGGCCAACTTCTCCTCTGCTTTCAGTGCAATCTGATAAACATCCTCTACTTTCCTTACTGACATCATGCTAATCTCATCCTGGATTTCATATCTCAAGCCGTTTATATATATGGAAACCATTTCTTCATCTCTCTCTCTTTGTCCAATTCTGATATTAAGCTTGTAGAAATCCTATGTGTACTCTTTCACTATCATACTCTTCTGTCTTAGGTTCTGCAACTTCCTGAACAGATTTATCTAATAATCTTTGGGTATGAATTTATCCTTCATCTTGGCTACCATTCTATCCCAATTCTTTATCTTCTGTTTTCCTTTGCTTCTCTTCTCAGCCTGCAGTTCATCCCACCACAATGCTGCATGTCCTTTTATCCTGGTGACAACATGTATCACTTTCTTCTCCTCATCGACATCTTCATAGTCGAAATATTTGTCCATGGATCTTATCCAATCCAACAGCTCTTCAACATCCAAATTGCCTTCATACATTGGGATGTCTATCTTGGCTCTAGCTCCCAATTTAACAACTGCTCTCAGTAAGCGTTCTTCGACAACATTTTCCCCTGCAACTTCCTCAAATTCTATTTCTTCACTTTCTGCCTCACTGATGTCCCCAACATCAGGTGCTCTCCTCTGCACTGCTTCCATCGCCTCTAATCTTGCATAAAGATCTCTCATTTCTCTTTCTACAACGTGATTGGCTATAGGCAGCTCCACACGTCTCCTCGATAACATTATGCTGATTGTCTCTCACACACAGAGTACAACTTCGAGATCTCTTTTGCTACTCGAAAACAAATTCAGGCTCTGATACCACCTGATGCAAACCCCCTACTCTCCCTCGGGGCTGCACGACCTCTCGATCAAGGATTTTTGATTCTCCGAGCCAAATCGGCTCTCTGAAACCTTAATGGTCTCACTTGTGATTAAACACATGCCCTCTCAGTATTTTTGTGCAGGTTCTATGACACCCACAACCTCTTCCTTCGTGCTGCTGAACTATCAAGTTTCAGGTGCTAGCTCCTCTTCCATTAGCCCTTTCCCGTATGTGACCTCGGGCTATGTACTCACGTAGTCACGCAATTGCGGGGCGACGTAGAGTGGTTTGGTACCACACCGATTTTCTCCCCACAATTCATTATCAATTTCCATGTATCCCTTTGGAAATACTGTGGTTTCAATTGTGGCCCGCTCTAGGATTTTTAAAACCTGATCACTTTCTATCTCCGCTATTAAGCACGACCGTCGATCTTGTGGTCTCGAGCGTTACTTCTTGATCAATGACTGTGATTTGTCCTCTTTCTGCCTTGGTCAACTATCAGTCAACGACCCTTTTCTTCCTTTCGCACGCACTCCCAGATCTCCACGATCTATCGACGCGTGCCCTCCTTTCAAATCGATGGCTACGATTGATTTCGGCCCTTCGGGCTTCGAGAGTTTCAAACTCTTTTCTCTTGCTTCCTCCACAATAATTCCACCCGAAGTCGACGATCTGTTGACGCGTGTCCCTCATAGATCAACGACTGAATTTCACTTCGACTCTTCGGCCTTCGGAAGTTCCAGCTCCTACATACTCTCTTTCCCCTGGAGTGTTTTCACCCGAGGTCCATGAATCTCTGTCGAGTTTCCTTCTGAATCTGATGGTTACAATTCACTTTGGCTATTCGGGGTTTGGGAGGTTTGACTCCTGCACACTCGCTTTCTCCCAAAGTGTTTCCACCCGAAGTCGACGATCTGTCGACACATTTCTCCCTTAGATCGACGACTGT
Organism: Picea engelmannii; assembly: GCA_009831015.1. NCBI lineage: Eukaryota > Viridiplantae > Streptophyta > Pinopsida > Pinales > Pinaceae > Picea > Picea engelmannii. Next base: position 63,155 of record ML821877.1, read on the forward strand.
GAAGCACTTCGACTCTTCAGGATTTGGGAGTTTCAACTCCCGCACACTCACCTTCTGAGTGTTTTCACCCGAAGTCTCCAATCTGTTGACACATACCTCCTGGCGACCAACAATCAGGATCTACTTCAGCCTTCGGGACTTCGGGATTTTGTAACACTCCACTCTTGAATTCCTCCGAAGTGACCTTCCCTGAAGTATCAGATCTGCCGACACGTGCCTCCTGGAAACCGCCAACCTGGATCTACTTCAACGTTCTTCTCTTCGACGATTTCACTTCCCCTTCGTCCACACAACTTCCGAAATGCTTTCGCTTCAGAGTTGTGGATCTTGTGCCACCTGTCCCCCTGGATGATGGATGATCCATGTCTTTTTCAAGACTTCGACGAATCCTCACTCCTATGTGCACGCAAAAACTTAAAGCTCACACGCTTTTCCCAGATCCAATGATCTGAAACGATCCCGCTCCCTCCTAGACAGATCTTAGCTGATGACTTGTGAAATCTTCAGAGCTTCACTCCCTTTGAATATTTATCCCCACTATCTCTCCTAAGCTTTATCTCTCTGACCCTTTGACTCCTCAGAGGGCTTACTCCGACACTTAGTCGAACTTCCAATCTGTGCACTCCTTGCAACATATTTCTATGAAAGACTTAGCTTCTTGCGAGCAACTGTGCACACCTTGCAACAGTCTGTTTGCACTCCTTGCAAATGGAAGTTTCACACTATCTCTTCTGAGCTTCTGAGTCGAAACAGACTCTGTCAACACACTCCTTGTAGGCTGTATGCACACCTTGCATGAGCCCAATGAAGAAAACAATTGAAACTTATCCAAATACTTCACAATTTCATATACTCAATAGCATAACTCATTCATTCATGGAAATAGAAAATAACAGGTAACTGTAACAGTAGCAACACCATGCATTGGATCAATTTTCCTATGTTATATTCATTCAAATGTAAATGGCTACAACTATGATAAACAAAAACTAAAAATGCAGCAACAACTAAATCACAAAAATCTCCTACTAATTTGCAGCAGCCTCATTCAGGCATACAATTTATCTTAGAGGGTTCCTAGGGTTCCCTCCGACTACTCGTCTTCTCGAAAAGAAAAAAAAAAACTAACTACTACGCAAGTTCCGTTACATTAAATTCTAGGAGTGAAACTCTCAGATCACTTGTGTTGGTGACAGAAGTCACTCCTGGATTGCTAGCAGGATAAGAGCCCGACGCCCATCAGTTTTATGTCACGATTGTTCATAGATGGGTGATCGAATGGAAGGAAACTCAAAACAATAGCGTTCCAATTCTGAAACTAGGCCAGGTATGCATGAGCAAGTGAGGTCTTGCGTAAACTTCAGACAGTGAGCTGTAGTAAAGGGTGAACAGGTGGAAGACTTGTACAAGAGAAAAGCGGAGGTCTGTTATAAACAACAGGTTTCTAACAGACTGAGGAAGAAGACGTCCAAATGCGATATCATCTTACATTCAAACGCAAAGCCAGAGAATGCATCAATGCAACAATAAATCTTTGATCATAACATAACCGCAATAACTCGCATGACTCAGTCAATCACGAACTCTCTTAGCATGAGACGAATATTAGATGGAGTAAGAAGAACTGTCTGTCATAAAAGAAGAAATCTCATATACAGATGCATAAGCTGAAAGCTAGAATAGCTGTTAAACATTACAGTAGGGAGCTCTACTCAACCATCGATACCTTACAAATTACAAATATTGAGTTTATATACTCAGAGAAAATTGCCTCACAGAGGTGTGCTCAGTCACCCAAGGCTTGGTGTCACTTCACTTCAGTCAAACTCGTACTGATATCTTCTTTTAAGCGCCATCTTAACTACGCATGGCTCCTGCAAGGAGAGTAGCTGAGCCATTAAGTGTCGGGCTAGCGTGCACATAATTCTCTGTTGAGTCAAGGTCTTCAGCATGGCTTCTTTGAGAAAATAGATATACAGGACCTCCTCGGGTAGACGGCTTTCCAGAACCTCCATTCCCTCACTTAATGAATGAGAGGAAGTCTCAACCACCCGCGCCTGCCGTCATTTACTCCAGGCGAGAAACAGTAAGGAGATCGGATCCGATGGCGCCCGGAGGTCGCGATGATCCCCTCTACAACTGAACTCGGCACCTCGGGCCTTCTTTATGCAACCCCTTCCTCTCCCCAAGTGACCATGGGCTATGACCATATGCTTTCGGCGCTCGCGAATATGAAAGGGATAACCTTTGCTAATTGAAATCGCGATGAGCGATATGCTGAGAAGGCTTAATCTGGCACCACGTGTCCTTCTAGATATGACGGTTCTTACTTCTCCTGGCGATGCCGTGGGCCCGGGCCCGAGATTCTTTCGGCACCTCGCACCTCGGAAAATAACGGAGCTGCTTTTTTGCGTGTTGGAGTCGCGATGGGCGAAGCGTCGGGATGGCTCTACTCGCTACCAGGTGTCCCTTCTGGATGGACGGCTGAGATATTCTCGGCAAGACTGTGGGCCCGAGTCCTAGATGCCTTTGACACTTCGCATCTCGCGGCTGGGAGGAGGCTGGTCCTCACTCTTCAAAGTCACGAAGGGCGAGGAGGCGAGGAGCCCAATCGTGCGCCAGGTGTCCGCTTCAGATGGACGGCTGAGATCTTCTTGGCAATGCTGTGGGACCAGGCTTTGGACGCCTTCGACACTTCATGACTCGTGGCTGGGGGAGCTAGTCCTTCTGTTTCAAAGTCGTGATGGGCGAAAAGGCGAGGAGCCTAATCGCGCACCACGTGTCCCTCTGGGTGGACGGCTGAGATCTTCTCGGCAATACTGTATAGCTCTTTTTACTGTTGGTTCCCTCCACACGTAACCGTCGGCTAAGGCTTAAGTGCTAGCGCCTCTCGCAACTCGCGACCTCGCGAGTTGGAGTGTCGAACCTTGGCACTCTCCCTCCACGAAATCCTGAGAGGCGATGGCTCTTTTCCTTTCCATAATTCTCGCGACTCGCGATCTCGCGCGACCAAAGGATATGGTCCGCCCTCTGAACTCACGAACCCCGAGTTCAAGAAATGAATCCACGCATCAACTGATCGCGATCAACGACCCTCGTTATTTCGCGAGTTCTTCTGTAACACCCTGTTTCCCCCAGATTGTAAATATAACTGGACTGGCCAAGGACTATGGCAAACTCATAAGTATGAATATGTGATGTAAATGGACCTGCAGGAAGAGGTCAATGAATGTGAATAATATTTTGAATTGATTGCAGGACTGCTGAGCGGGGATGTGTAGAAAAGAGACCACGATGGCGGTGGAAGGCTCCTGAAAAGGTGGCGTTAACTTCCACCCTGAATGAATACCGTATTTGGACTCCACTAGCCCGGAGAACCAAAAGCGGCTCGCTGGCCCCCAAATTTAATGTCTCGCAGGTTGGTAGGCGGGCGACTTGATGAGGGATGGGGTGGTGAACCACCCATCCGTAGCACTGTCAGGCCTGATCGGCGTGAGGGTAATTGTGCCACACACAACCTCGCGAGAGGATAAGGCGTATGGCAGGAGCGATGGAAGGGGGGGCAGACGCGAGGGGAACTTTGGCAATTTTTACACAGAGTGAGTGATAGCAGAGAGGGAGGATTGCAACCTTCGCTCCTGGTCACTGGCAGGCAGAGAGACACAGTCTCAGAGCACCGTGGTCTCATCTCGGGGGTGGCTAGTGGTAAATCCGTTAGGAGTCGCTACGCCTACGGTTGGGTGGAAACGAGCACCCCTCTCAGTAGTCGCACCCACTTCGGGTGTTATTTCTGATAAGTATTTGATATATATATATATATTTCATCTTGAAATTCATAGACTGCTATATGCATATATATAGGTTCATATAACTGTGTAATTATGAATGATTTCTGTGTAAGAATGCATGTGCAGTGTTTGATGAGAATGAATAGATATATGCTCACAACAGAGGAAACCACGCATGATGTGCGGAGATAACACAATTTTATTTATGCCTAGACTGAGCTAAGTAAGTTCCCAACCCGTTCTCGGGAAGTTGCTTCCCCTTATTCGTCTTCAGGGATGCCCGGTACATATCTCTTCACAGAGATTTCCCTCGTAGAAAGGCTTACCAAGAACCTAGAAAAAGGACTTGAATGTGCAAGTCTTAGCAACCCTGTACGAAGAGGAATGACCCTCTTAAAAACCCCGAAGTAGCAGTGTAAGGATAAGTGTGGATCAACGGATGAGATCCTGTCGGATAACCTGCGGTCATTCACGAATGTTAAATCGTAGGAATGAACGAGGGCGTTAGTCGCCTTAACGCTTTTTTCCTCTATCTACGTGAATAAGCGAGGAAATCCGAATCGTAGACTCCCAGGCTCCATGAGAACATATGGACTGTTGGTTTGTCCACGTCCAAAGAGCAGTGGGAAGGGGCGTGGTATCGGGACCGATCTGAACCGTCAGATCTTAGCTAGGAAAACCGACAGTCGTGAGATCTTTAGGGAGATAGACGAAGGTTAAGCCTCGTGAATGGGGACAAAACGGATCCGAGCCATCCATCCAAGGAGGACAGGTGGCAGAGATCCGGGGATCTCGCTACCTCGGAGGTTCGCGAGGTAAGAGCCCAAAGTTTGGATGCTCCAAGTCGCGAGTGGCAAAGCCACGAGAAGATCCGAGCCATCCATCCGAGGAGGACAGGTGGCAGAGATCCAGGGATATCGCTACCTCGGAGGTTCGCGAGGTAAGAGCCCAAAGTTTGGATGCTCCAATTCGCAAGTGGTGAAGCCACGAGAAGATCCGAGCCGTCCATCTAAGGAGGATAGGTGGCAGAGATCCAGGGATCTTGCTACCTCGGAGGTTCGCGAGGTAAGAGCCCAAAGTTTGGATGCTCCAAGTTGCAAGTGGCGAAGCCACGAGAAGATCCGAGCCGTCCATCCGAGGAGGACAGGTGGCAGAGATCTAGGGATCTCGCTACCTCAGAGGTTCACGAGGTAAGAGCCCAAAGTTTGGATGCTCCAAGTCGCGAGTGGCGAAGCCACGAGAAGATCCAAGCCATCCATCCAAGGAGGACAGGTGGCAGAGATCCAGGGATCTCTCTACCTCGGAGGTTCGCAAGGTAAGAGCCCAAAGTTTGGATGCTCCAAGTCGCGAGTGGCGAAGCCACGAGAAGATCCGAGCCGTCCATCTGAGGAGGACGGGTGGCAGAGATCGAGAAGATCTCGCGAACTCGGGAGTTCGCAGGGTGAACGCCCAAGTATTTGGTGTTAAAAATCGTGAGACGCGAGGTCGCGAAGCAGGGAAGTGGCGAGAGGCTCTGAGCCGTCCATCTGAAGAGGACAGGTGGCAGAGATCAAGAGGATCTCGTGAACTCGAGAGTTCGCAGGGTGAACGCCCAAGTATTTGGTGTTAATAGTCGCGAGACACGAGGTCGCGAAGCAGCGAAGTGGCGAGAGGCTGTGAGCCGTCCATCGGAGGAGGACAGGTGGAGGAGATCGAGAGATCTCGCGAACTCGGGAGTTCGCAGGGTGCGAGCCCAAGTATTGGGTATTCAAAGTCACGAGGTTGCAAGTAGAGAAATCCCTCGGGGAAAAGTCAGCGAGTTGACTGACCATCGGGTCTCGGGGATCCGAGAACCCAGTGTTCAACCTTTGAACTCGCGAAATCACGAGTTCCGATTCCCTGATAAATCAAGGAAGGGGGATCGCGCGAGAGAACTGTGGGAGCAGATTTCCCGATAGGGAAATAGAAGAACCTTGGAGTTCTTCGGGCGAGAAGGAGAAGATCCTGTGAGCGGACGTGCCCGTGGTTGGCGCACCTGCGTCAGGTGGGACATAGGACCACGGTTATGTACAGAGAATTGGGTAGGTAAATAAAAGACCTGTGATACGGGGATTGACATTTTGTTGCTACAAGCTCCGAGAATTCTCATTATTGAGAATTCAACCGAAAATTTTTGATTTATGGTAGTGGGTGTGTTACATCTCCACGAAGACTTCTGACCGTTCACCTCTTTGAAAACTTCTGCGCTATACTTGGCGTGACTCGGGTGAGTGCAATTACCCGCCGACCGTTGATCTGTTTCGCAAAAAAGACCTTGGATGCTGCCGACGACACTTTTCCCACTCGCTTGACCTGCTACTTGGAAAAACAGGGATTCTCCCGTGCTGCGCTTGAGCATTTCGTGCAATTTGCAGGCCCGAATGCTCTCGAGCCCATGACAAGAATTATCGCTAACATTAGGCTCCATGGGGGATAGAGTCGTCCCTGTGATGCTCTAAGAACTCCTTCTGCAGTTTCAGTGCCTTGCTATTGGGCTATGGAGTTACTTATTAGGCCGAAAACATACAAAAAGAAACGAAACAAAGAACTAAAAGACAATATTTACAAACAGAGGAGCCGTCTAAGGCTCAAATAAAACATTTTTTTCAGAAAATGCCCATTCACTGGGCTATTGAAAACCTCTTCACCCTCTAGATCCTACAACCCATAGGTGTTGTTGGAGAAAATCTCAGAGATTTTAAAGGGGCCGATCCAGAGGGCGTCGAACTTGCTGTGCTTGCCTTTATCCTGACTGGGTGCGTCCCACTTAAATACCAAGTCCCCGATCTCAAACTCCTTTTTCCTGACCTTCCTGTCAAAAGCCTGCTTGATCTTCTGCTGATGACTGTAAGCTGCGTCCCTCGCTTGTTCTCTGATCTGCTGCACTTCCACTATCTGATGAATTCTTCTGATCATATGATCTTGTTCTCCCTCGTAGTCTTGAAAGAAATTCACCACAGGTAAGGCGAGCTGAGTAGGGAAAACCGCCTCTGCTCCATAGACTAGTTGAAACGACGAAGTGCCCAGAGACTTCTTCATGGTGACACGATCGGCCCACAGAGCAAATTTCAACTTTGAATCCCAGGCTCTTTTGTTATCCTCTAATAATCTTTTGATGATATTTATCAGGCTTTTGTTAGAGGATTCCGCTAAACCATTGCCCCGGGGATAGTAGGGGGTGGAGTGAACTAGCGAGATCTGGAACTGCTCACAGAACTTAATTAAAGGTTCAGATTTGAAAGAAGCAACATTATCGGTGACGATCCTGCTGGGAAAACCAAATCGGGCTATGATATCCTCCAGGAAGCTGATAATTACTTTGTGTGATGTGCTTCTGGTGGGGACAACTTCTATCCACTTGGTGAAATAATCTGTTGCAATCAGGATCCATCTGTGCTGGCCACTTGAGGAAGGATGAATTTCTCCGATGAAGTCCAACCCCCACTGCTGAAAAGGTGCCGAAGCTACTATGGGTTTCAATGGCAGCGACTTGAGCTGTTGCTTTCCTGAGAACTTTTGAAATTTGGTGCAAGCTCTGATCTCCCTGCAAACATCGGGGAATAAAGTGGGCCAATAATACCCAGCTCGGAGTATCTTGTGGGCCGTGGTCTTCCAGAAATGATGACCTCCGCAAAGGCCGCTATGAAAATCAAATGTAACCTTCTGGGCCTCCTGCGGGTTCAGGCATCTCAGAAATACCCCTAGAGGGTCTTTCCAGTACAAGGTTTGGTCAATGAGGCAATACCTGACCACCTTGAGCTTAAGAGCCCTTGCTTTACTCTTTCCCATTCCATCGGGGGGCTTCAACTCCTGCAGAAAATACAGAATGTCACGATACCAGGCACATTCTGCCAGCGACAAGCCATCTTGAGAGCCTTGGATGGACGATTTAGCTTGCTGAGATCCTAGGCGGGCATTGATGAAACTACCTCCCAAGGCTTTGCAATTAGATTCAGCCAACAACTTGGCCAAACCTTGCCCCTTAACCAACTTGGTGGGTTTTATCTCTAAGTCAAATTCCAGAATTTTTGCGATCCATCGACCTCTTTTCCCATCTACGTCGGGTTGTACAAGGATGTCCCTTCACGGAAGCTGAAGGAACATATGCTGTTACTTTTGAATGAAAGACATAGACTCTGAAAGATTTAAGAGCTTTCACTAAGGCATAGGCCTGCTTCTCCATGATTTCATATCTGCTCTCTGCATCTCTTAACGCCCTGCTGAAGAAAGCGATGGGCTGCTCACGCCCTTCCTCATTTTTCTGTAAAAAGACCGCCACCACTGTGTCAAAAGAAGCAAAGGAGAAAATTAGGAACTCCTTGGAATAGTCAGGACTGATAAGCACAGGTGTCTCAGTCAATGCCTTTTTTATTTGGTCAAAAGATGCCCGGGGCTCAATGGTCCATCTCACTTCGTTTCCCTTTCTGAGCATTGATGTGATGTGTTTATCAGTTCAACAAAATTTGAGACGAATCTCCTCAGGAAGTTAATCTTTTCTAGAAATGCCTGGACTTCTTTCTTAGACCTGGGAAGTGAAAGGGTCTGAATTGATTCTACCCTGCTAGGATCAATCCTCACTCCCTCTGCTGACACTATATGGCCTAATAACTTCCCCTCCTTCATAGAAAACAAAGATGTCTTGGGGTTCAGGGATAGGCCAAACCTTCGACACTTCAAAAAGACTCTCTTCAGATGACAGCGGTGCTCCTTGTCTGTCTTGGAGAAGACTGTGATATCGTCCAGATAGATTACCACAAACTGGTCGTTCTCCCCGATGAACTCTATGTCCATGGCTTGCCGAAATGTTGCTCCTGCATTCATCAACCCAAATGGCATTTTGGCATACATGAATGTGCCCCAAGGAGTGGTGAAGGCTGTCTTCTCCCTG
>ML821877.1:82288-101090 GCA_009831015.1 Picea engelmannii
AAATGCTAGAAATAACAGAATAACAGTGAAATATCCAGCATAATCTTCACAATACACAGAAATGATATACGAAATAGAAACAAAAATAGCACTTGAAGAGAAATAGCACTTGATTCAGATAGAAATGTTCACAGGCCTCTTCGAGGGGGCAACCTCCAATCGAGCAGCGCTTTGTTACAATAATATCCAAGCTAGGGTTCTCGTACCCTCGACTCCTATTTATACTAAAAAGAAGCATCTAGAGGAAGATCCTTCTAGAAGCGGAAGCTTCTATTAGGTCTTCTTACATCCGCCTTATTCTATTTTATTGATAGGTCTTATTAATATTGACCTTTATTACATCCAAATACATTGATCTACCTATGTGCGGGTTAGGACCTTAACAGGGCCTTTCTGTTGGGAATCTCCTGGACCACTTGGTATATTTCCTCCTTAGTGATGGGTTTGTTTAGATTGATATTGTGTTCCTTAGTAACTAGCCTGGGGATGTGTTGAGTTATCCTTTGTATGGACTCCATTCGGTCTTGGTTTAGTTCTTGGGCTATCCCATGGAAGTGATTTACTAGTATATTTTCAATCTCCTTGTGGGATTCTCTCTCAATCCCATCCTGATCCTGAATTTTCAGGATTTTGTTGTGGGTTCTTCTAGCAATGGTTGTTCTATGAAAAAACTTGGTATGTTTCTCTCCTTCCTTTAGACATCTGATTTTGGACTTTTGGTGCCATAGAGTCTCTTCTTGTTGGCATATTGCTTCCCATTCCTAGGTCATTTGGATATCTTCCCTTTTTTCGATCCTCTGTATAGCCCTCATCTATGCATGTTTCCTAGAGTTTCCTCATTTTGTCTTCAATATATATTTTTTCTTGGTTTATGTTTCCAAATATTTCCTTGTTCCACTCCTTGAGTTTATGTTTGATGTACTTGAGTTTCTTATATAGTTTGAACATCCTTGTCCCTTGATCTGGTTATTCCTCCTGCCCCCATTGGTTGATGTTCTCCTTGAAGGTGGGATGTTCGATCCAAAATTTCTGAAATTTGAAAGGTCTATTCTTCGGTGTGGTTTGGAAGTTTGCTTCAAATTGGACTGACCAGTGGTCAGAACCCCCCCAAGGTAGGATGTTGCAGTCTAAAGTTCATCCTTGCAGAATGATGGACTCTGACACCAAGAATCTGTCTAGCCTTGTCGCTACTTGATGTTGATTTATCCGTTTATTTTTCCAGGTGAACTAGCCATTATTGGTTCTGATGTCCACCATCTCCACTGTGTCAATGAAAGCTGAAAAGTCTGCCGTATCTCTATCCAATCTCCCGGTGCCTCCTTTTTTCTCCGTAAGTGTCGTGATGATGTTGAATTCCCCTACCAATATCTAGTAGAGATTGTTGGAACAGGCTTTTAAGCTTTCTAGGTCTAGGAGCATTCTTCTCTTTTCCTCCAACATCTGGGGTCCATACACGTTAGTGCATAGAATCACCTCCGTGTTACCTATGATTTGCATGTTAATCGAAAGTGTGTGTATTGTGGTTTCGGCTGCTAGTAGATTCATCACTTGTGGGTTCCACAAAGTGAGAATACCGCTTTCCATCTGTGGTCCTCTGATAACCAACATCTTGTACTTGCTCCATTGTTTTTTGCTGATTGTTTCCATTCTGTCTACAATGCATTTTGTCTCTTGGATCAAACAGAGGTCCGATTGTTCCTTCCTCATTCTTTTTTTAAGGATTCTTTACTTTCGTGGGATGTTTAGGCCTCTAATATTCCATGTTATAATCTTCATTTAAACATGTGTGGGGGAGTTGGGAAAGAGATTTTTGATCTTACCTGAGTTTATTAGAAGAGCTCCTAGTTCATGTAGGGCGACACTGTTTGATTTGCTGCCTTTCTTCCTTCTCATCTTCTTGGGTGAGAGCTGTGGTTGTCCCTCGCCTGCTTTGATTCCTAGGTATCCTATCTCCTCGTGCGTGCGCTTGAGCCCTCTGGATTTTGCTTCCTCCTGTAGAAGGAAGATGTATTGGATACGATCTAGTTGCTCCACTGGTACATTGTCTACGCCCTGACTTTTCCATTGCTCTAGTATGTTTGGGAGATCTATTCCTTCCCTTTACACAATATCTCTGAGATATGGATATTCTGTACCTACCTCGCTTGGTGTCATTTCCGCGTCTCCGTATGCCTCCTGAATGGGGGTGTTGGCATCTCTGGTTTCTTCGTCCATAGGAGTTATGCTACCCCCCTGTTCCATATTATTGCTTGGACTATCTGTGTTCTCATTTGTTGCTTGTTCCCTAGATTTTTCCCCTTTTTTGGTCTTGTCATTCCCTTCTATTCTAGTCCTAGCTTCCAGATTGCTTCCTGTTGGGGATTTACTTGGTTTCTTGTTTGCTCTGTTTCTGTGGTTCGGATTAATGAACCCATCCTCATCCTGCTATATTTTGGTGTTTTCCGCTTCTTGATTTTTGTTGAGAGGACATTCTTTGATTAGGTGTCCATGTTCATGGCATATTCTGCATCTGAATGGGATCCGCTCGTAGTCGATGCTTTGTATCCATTCCTTATCCTTGAATTCTAGGCTTATGGCTTCTGGGAGTGCCCCCAAAACATCCATCTCTATGCAGATCCTTGCATAGGATGTATATCTCCCTTTTAGGGTTGCTTCCGATGTCTTCACATATTTTCCAAGTTTGTTCCCGATTGTTTCGAAGGTGGAGGGAAACCAGTAGTCTAGCGGCAATGAGTAAATCCTCAGCCAAATGGGTACATTTTTGTAGGTTTCTTTCTCTGGGGAGAAGTTTTCCTTCCATGGACGCATGCTAAGACGTGGAAGTATGCCCCCCTCTCAAAGAATTTATCCCTGTCCTCCAAGTTCATGAATATTGCTATGAAGAAACCTTTCGAACCCAGGTGGAGTTCCACTTCGCCGCTTTCCTTCCATTGATATTTTATCCAGCTGCGCAATGTTCTTTCTGTGGTCCACAAACCCATGAACTTCAAAATTAGTGCATGTGTATTCATCTGGTCCCGAAAGGGTTACGTTTGTGGGTATTCCAGTATCACCTTGGGTATCAGTGCTATTTTAGGTTTACACATGTTTCACCCTTCTACCCCATTGGGGTTTGCTGGTTCTTGCGCATCATTCTGGGTTTCTCTAGCTTCTTCCCCCATGCGATCCCTTTTTTCCTGGTTTCTTTTCTGATTCTTTTCCGGTCCTGATCCCGAGGTGCTTGTCACTGGTTCCTTGAAACCTACTCCTCGTGGGCCTTTCCCCCTATCCACCACTACCTGCTTGTATGAGGGGGTTCCATTACTTCCCCCTTTGGTAACCATGGTGTCCTCTGTTGTGATCGCGACTGCCAAACCCTAGCTTGCATTTGCTCCAAAAATAAAAAATCCACCTGAAAAAAAAATATCAAAAGAATACATTCAATGGAAGCACCAAATTCCTAATTCTCCAGTTCTTAAATTTTGTAGGGTTACATAAGAGTAGTTTGCAGATTTATTTTTATCAATGAAGTTATTGCTACATTGATTTATGTTAAAATTACATTAAAGATAGATACAAAATTTGGTATTATTAGAGTCAAGTTAATAATAAATGGGTTATATGTACAATATGTGAATATGTATATATAAAGATCATATAGTTATTATTAAGGACATGTGATTTGAATGTATGAATGTATTTGAGTATTTGCAGAAGGTCTTTCTATTTTTTAAGGAGTTATTATGTAACTCACCTCTCTTATCTATATTGGAGTCGTGTTGCACACTCACATTAGTGTACATGGTGTGAAATTCTAGTTTCTTATGATATTCTAAGCATCTAGATCCTAACAAAATCAATTGCTTTGTCACTTTAAACATAATTTAAAACCACTCAATTGCTTTGTCACATTAACACCACTTAAAGTGACTCAATTGCTTTGTCAATGTAGAAAATCCCAACTTGATATTATAACCTTAGACCAATGTTATATTTGTCATTATCTAGAATTTATCGCCGGAGGTATGGAAAATAAATTATCGACAATATCAGGGAAATTATCAGGAAACTTAAAAAAAAAAAAAAAAATCAAAAATTTTCAAATTTTGAAACATCTCAAGCAACAACAACATCAAACAAACACATTTCTACATAAATAAGAAAAGAAAGCTGATATATAAGATGTCAAGTGGTACATCAATCATCGATACTGGAATATGATATCTATCCTAAGTCATAAGCCCTGACAAGATAATACAAAATCACATCAAAACAAAAATAAATGTATCTCATGAGATGATCATCACGAGTCATCTAAATACTATAAGGATAATAATGATAATGCAATAAGAAGGCATGGTCGGGGATTAGGTTTCTCTCGCCCCTAAGTAGATTTCAGTTTCTATGTGGTTCCTCAATTCTTTCCTCTGATTTTTCTTCCCAGTGATATCAAGAATTGAGTTCTTTGCAATAACGACAACATCTAGGGTAACTACAGGGAAAATTTCCACTTCATGCCCTGGGATTTTGGCAAGGTGGTATTTCAAGTGGTTGATTCTGCCAGACATTTCCTTTCCACATAGCTTGCAACTCAACTTTGTTCTATTATGACCCTCATAGGGTTCACCATACTCCCACATTGGATCCATTGGATTTTCCATTTTGTTGAGCACTGATTAAATCTTTAAAATTTAAACCTACGACACAAAACAAATGGGGAAATTCAAAATCCAGATCCACAAAACACTTAAAGAATCTTGCAGTTAAAATATCATAGCTACATCCCCCTAGATGAGGTGCCACCTAATGCAAAAGAATAGTATGATGGTGCCGAGAGACAGATCCACCTAGCCTTTCAAGCTTCGGGCTAGGTGCGAGAGCAGGGGAAACTACACACCATTGATCCAAAACATTAAAGGCACATGGTACCTGAGGTGATTCATCCATAGTATGAAGGTGCTGGAAAACAAAGTTGATCCCTGGCTATTTAATTCTGGTACTAGGCCATTAATACTGCATTAATGAACTTCACGAGTCCACAAGCTAACGACTTAAGGGTGCATTGGGTCATGTGGGCTCTTCATTGCACATTCTCCAGTCGTCTTGGCATCATCTTCTCCATGGTGAGTGTAGACACAGGCACCAGAGAATTCTCATTTTGGAGGCAAAGGATTCAGGGCACACCATACCGCGTTAGAGGGGGTGCTCGAAGCGTGGTAGGGGTGACCACATTTCGGTCGGGCGGTTCTGTTATGGAATGAGCAATGGAAATTCAAGTAATAAGAGACAATGGTCTACGACTTCTTCACCTAGCTCGGTATCAACTCACAAGAAAAATAGTAGACACACTTCCAAAGGTTGGGGATGCAAAATTAAATGGTTTGATCATATTGGAAATTCGTTGGGTTTCGCTCCAAAAACCTTCCCGAGGTCACCATCTCTAGCCAGTCCTCCACATGTATCTCCTCACAAGAACTCCAACCAAGCCCATGGTGAATTATCCTCAGGCCTTCCAATCCCCTCAGTGGATGGGAACTCTTAGTGAATCCTCGACGCCCTAAGCATGCTCCAACAATTGATTTTTGAACTACGTTGTGAGGTCTCTGACCTCAAATTTTGCCTCGAGATTGTGGACCAACACATCTCTCAATTTGCAGACACATGCGATGAACTATATGAAGCGACACCTTTGACTGTAGCCAGCACAAAAGAGCCCATTCGCCTCCCCCCAATGCCAATTTGGTGACAGTTCTCATGGATGCCAGGTTCACATTTTTTATTGCTAGCTTTTGTTTTAGTAGTGGGATTATCCCCCTAGGTTTTTCATATGGAACAATTCTCTAGTACAGATGTCGATGTAATTTTCAGGCTTTAGTTATATTTTTTGGCCCTATGAGGCAAACTACACTAGACATTAACCTGGAGCAGAGTTGGTTTCCTTCTATGGAGACTCTGGCTCCGACAGACACTTGACAATCTATAATCGTTTTTTATGACATGCAACTTATAGAATTATTACTTATATAAAAAAAAATATCATAGCTACATAAGTGTTAAATATCCCATTAAAAAATGGCAAGAAGAGGCATATTTAATGGCCATTGCAAACCCTATACTAAATTGATGCAAACCCCCTACTCTCCCTCGGGGCTGCACGACCACCCGATCAAGGATCTTCGATTCTTTGAGCCAAATCGGATCTCTGAAACCTTAATGGTATCACTTGTGATTAAACACAGGCCCTTTCAATCTTTTGGTGCAGGTTCTATGACACCCACAACCTCTTCCTTCGCGCTACCGAACTATCAATTTTCAGGCACTAGCTCCTCTTCCATTAGCCCTTTCCTGTATGTGACCTCGGGCTATGTCCTCACGTAAGCACACGATTGCGGGGCAGCCTAGAGTGGTTTGTGACCACACTGCTTTTCTCCCCACAATTCACTATCAGCTGCCACGTATCCCTTTGGCAATACCATCGTTTCGATTGTGGCCCGCTCTAATATTTTTAAAACTCGATCACTTTTTGTTCCCGCTATTAAGCATGATCATCGATCTTGTGGTCTCAGGTGTTACTTCTTGATCAATGAGTGAGACCTGTCCTCTTTCTTCCTTGGTCAACTATCAGTCAACGACCCTTTTCTTCCTTTCACACGCACTCCGAGATCTCCATGATCTATCGACGCGTGCCCTCCTTTCAAATCGACGGCTACGATTGATTTAAGCCCTTTTGGCTTCGGGAGTTTCGAACTCTTCACTCTTGCTTCCTCCGCAGTACTTCCACCCGAAGTCGACGATTTGTCGATGCCTGTCCCTAACAGATCGACGACTAAAGTTTACTTCAACTCTTTGGGCTTCGAGAGTTCCAGATCCTACACACTCGCTTTCCCTAGGAGTGTTTTCACCCGAAGTCAACAGATCTCTTCCACGTGTCCTTTTGAATCTGACGGTTACGATTCACTTCGGCTATTCGGGATTCGGGAGGTTCGACTCCTGTACACTCATTTTCTCCCAAAATGTTTCCACCCAAATTTGACGATCTATCGTCACGTGTCTCCTTCAGATCAATGACTGTGAATCACTTTGGCTCTTCGGGCTTTAGGAGTTTCAACTCCTACACACTCACCTTCTGATCGTTTTCACCCGAAGTCTCCAATTTATTGACACGTACCTCCTGATGACCAACGGTCAGGATCTACTTCGACCTTCTGGAATTCAGGAGTTTTTAACACTCCACTCTTGAAATCCTCTGAAGTGATCTTCCCCGAAGTCTCACATCTGCTGACATGTGCCTCCTAGCAACCAACAACCTGGATCTACTTCGGCCTTTGGTGATTTCGCTTCCCCGTTGTCCACAAAACTTCCGAAATGGTTTCTCTCTGGAGTTGTGTATCTTGTGCCACCTGTCCCCTGGATGGTGGACGGTCCCTGTCTTTTTCAGGACTTCGGTGAATCCTCGCTCCTATGTGCACACAGAGACTTAAAGCTCGTGCTATTTTCCTAGATTCAACGATCTGAAATGATCTCGCTCCCTCCTAGACAGATCTTTGCCAATGACTTGTGAAATATTCAGAGCTTCACTCCCTTTGAAAATTTCTCCCCTCCATATCTCCTGAGCTTTATCTCTCGGACCCTTTGACTCCTCAGAGGGCTTACTTTGACACTTAGTTGAACTTCCATTCTGTGCACTCCTTGCAACAGATTCCTACACAATACTTAGCTTCTTGTGGGCGACCGTGCACACCTTGCAACAGTCTCTTTGCACTCCTTGCAAATGGAAGTTTCACGCTATCTCTTCCGAGCTTCTGAGTCGAAACATACTCCGTCAACGCACTCCTTGCAGATTGTATGCACACCTTGCATGAACCCAACAGAGAAAACAATTGAAACTTATCCAAATAATTCACAGTTTCATATACTCAATAACATAACTCATTCATTCATGGAAACATAAAATAATAGGGAACTTTAACAGTAGCAACACCATGCATTGGATCAATTTTCCTCTGTTATATTCATTCAAATGTAAATGGCTACAACTATGATAAACAATAACTACAAATTCAGCAACAACTAAATCACAACAATCTCCTACTAATTTGCAACAACCTCATTCGGGCATGCAACACCTCTATTTATCTTAGAGGGTTCCTAGGGTTCCCTCCGACTACTCGTCTTCTCAAAAAGAAAAAAAAAACTAACTACTACTCAAGTTTTGTTACATTAAAGTCTAGGAGTGAAACTCCCAGATCACTCATGATCATTCAATTCCCAAGCGTTTGATCTTCTTCAGTTTTCAATTAGTTACAAAAAAAAAATATTTGCAGGAAACACCAGCGTTAAGATTATGAATTGATTCAGAGGTGCGCTAAGGCACTGAGTTCTCTCTCCACATGTGCTTTCTGATGATGTTCCTGCATCATACTCCCTTGGAAAAAAATTCATGGACTCCTATCTGTGAGCTCCTGCACTGACTTTTCATGCTTTTGGATATTGGCTTTGTTTACCCAACTGGCATATTCTACTGGGTGCCCCTTCCACTTCACCAAATACTCAAGGTATGTCTTTCTCCTGGTCTTATTTCCAATCCTCTGATCAATGATCTTCTCCATCTATGGTTTTTCTGCTACATGCATCTGCTTCTCCCACCGAATCTCTTTCTCATCTTCTGATTCTTTCGCATCATCTTCCCTGTAAGGATATAGGTTTGAAACATTGAATATGGGTGATATACCCACATCCTTTGGAAGCTCTATCTCATAAGAATTGGTACCAAATTTCTTTAAGATCTTGCATGGTCCTATCTTTTTCAGCTTCAACTTGTTTTATGTCCCCATTGGGACTTAGGTGTGCTAAGACTTGATCTCCCACTTCAAACTGAAATTCCCTCCAATGCTGATCAATTCTGCGTTTATACTCTGCATTTCTATTCTGCAGCTTCCCCTTTATCTGGTTATGAAACTTCTGCATTTCTGCAGCAAAGTCTTTTGCTCCAACACTTCTGAATTCAATCTTCTCCATGTCTCTCAAATATGATACTCCTCTTGGCTTCATTCCATACACTATATGGAATGGACTCTTTCCTGTACTTCTGTTCACTGAGTCATTGTATGCAAATTCTGCTTGTGACAGAATTTGATCCCACTGGTTATGATGTTCAGTGACCAAACTTCTCAACAAATTTCCCAAGCTCCGATTTACTACCTTTGTCTGTCCATCTGTTTGAGGGTGATATGATGAACTAAAATAAAGTTCTATCCCCATCTTCTTTCATAATGTTCTCCATAAATGACCAAGAAATTTAGTGTCCCTATCTGAGAAAATACTCTTGGGAAACCCATGAAGTCTCACAACTTCGTTAAAAAACAAATTTTCAATGTTTGTTGCATCATTTGTCTTCTGGCATGGGATAAAGTGTGCCATATTTGAGAATCTATTAACTACAAAAAATATGGAATCACTTCCCCTTTGGGTTCTTGGTAAACCCAACACAAAATCCATGCTTATTGCATCCCAAGGCCTGTCTGGAATATGAAGTGGTTGATACAATCCAGTGTTCTATTTCTTTCCTTTTGCATATTGGAAAATCTTACATTTGTTCACAAACCTCTTCACCTCTGCTCTCATACTTGGCCAATAATATGAACTGACCAATTGTGAAAACGTCTTGTCATGGCCGAAATGTCCTACTAGACCTCCACTGTGTTTTTTCTTCAACATATTTTCCCTCATCGAGCACCTTGGTATGCACAATTGGCAACCTTTAAACATCAATCCATCTTGAATCATATACGTTGTCCACTAGCTTCTATCTTTGAGCACATGATTTTCACATGCTTCATATGCTTCTTTGAAATCTGGATCATCACAAGACATATCCTTAAGGTGTTTAAACCCCAAGGTCTTGACCTGAAATTCCCGCAGAATCAAACATCTCCTGCTCAATGTGTCAACAACTTTGTTAGCATTACCAGAAATATGTTTAATGACAAAAGTGATTTTTTTCATAAATTCTATCCATTTAGCATGTCTTTGGTTTAACTTCTCCTATATGGTTATGAATTGTAAATCTTGCTTGTCGCTGTACAAGAAAAATTCCTTTGGAATGAGGTCGTGTCTCCATTTCTTCAAGGCTTGAATTATGGCATAATTTTTTTATCATATGTGGAGTACTTTACCTTAGCCTCATTCAAATTCTCACTGAAATATGCAATAGGTTTATTGTCCTAGCTTAATACTGCTCCAATTGCAACTCCACTTGCATCACATCTCACTCGAAATGTCTTCCTGAAATTTGGCAAGACCAAAATTGGTCATTCTGTTATCTTCTCCTTCAATATATTGAAGCTTTTCTTAGCTTATTCTATCAGTTTAAAAGACTTGTGTCTCTTCTTCACTGTATCCATCATTGGTGCACAAATTCCACTGAAATTTCTAATGAACTTCCTATAGAAACTTGCTAACCCATGGAATATTCTCGCCTCAAATATACTCCTTGGTGATGTCCATTCTTTGATTGCTTTCACCTTCTCTGGATCCATCTTCATTTCATTTGAAGAGATCACAAAACTCAAGTAAATGAGTTTTGTCTTCATAAAAGAGGACTTCTTCAGATTTATCAACAACTTCTCCTGCTGTAGTCTCTTCATCACTAATGTCATATGTCTCAAATGCTCTTATTTAGTTTTTCTAAAGAACAATATATCATCCAGATACACAATCACAAACTTACCAATGAAATCCTTCAATATTTCATTCATCAGTCTCATAAAAGTACTTGGGACATTTTTTAAGCCAAATGGCATAACAAGCCATTCATACAACCCTTCATTTGTCTTAAAAGCTATTTTCCACTCATCACCTTCTCTCATTCTTATATGGTGGTATCCACTTTTCAAATCTATCTTTGAATTTTTTTTTGCTTCACTTAAACAATCCATTAAGTCATCCATTCTTGGCAAAGGAAATCTATACCTGATGGTGATCTTGTTTATGGCTCTTGATGCTGTACACATTCTCCATCCTCCATCCTTATTTGGACTCAACACAGTTGGTACTGTGCATGGACTCAAGATTTCTCTGACCAAACCCTTGTCTAATATTTCCTGGACTTGTTTCCTTACCTCCTCATTCTCTTGAGGTGTCAATATGTATGCTTCTTAGTTCGACAGACTTGCTCCTGGTATCAAATCAATATGATGGATGATACTTCTGATGGGTGGCAATGAGTTAGGAAACTCATCCACTACTATGTCAGCAAAATTGTCCAACAACTCCTGAACTTATTTAGGTAAATCATTCATCGAAGTACTTGTAAGGAAAAATCTGGGTTTCCTCACCACAACAAACTGCATCTCTTGTTCCTTCTTGAATTCACTCAGGAGTTCCTTCCCACTCATGAGAAGTATGCTTGTGCTGGATTCTTCCTTTACTTTCTTATCCTCTATTGGCAACAACATGTGTGTTCTACCATTCTTTTCCAAAGTATAAGTATTTTTTGTCCCATCACAAATGACATTTCTGTCAAACTGCCATGGTCTTCCCAACAAAACATGAAATACACCATGGGAATCACATCACACATAATTTCATCTCCATATCCTCCTATTTTAAATTCAACAAGGCATTGTTTACTAACCATTACCTGGTGTCCTTTCTGCAACCATGAGACTTTATATGGCTTTAGATGTGAAGTTGTCTCCAACTCCAATTTCTCCACCATCTCTGTGGATACTAAGTTATCAATGCTCCCATTATCAATTATCACCTTGCATACTCTGTCTTTAATCTTGAAAGCTGTCCTGAATAAACTGTTCCTCTGCACTGGTTTTTCAACTTCTGGTTCTGGCTTCAAGAGAACCTTCCTCAACATCATAGATATTCCATCTTTTGCCTCCTCTTCTTCAACATTCAACTTCTAAGCTTCTGAAATGTGAGCTTCACCTCCTTCTTTTGTTTTTTCGGGACATTCCCAAGACACGTGTCCTGTCTTTCCACATGCATAACATCTTATTTCTCCTCCTCTACTTCTTCCTCTTCCTCTAGAAGAACTTCTTCCACCACTTTGTCTCCCTCGAGAACTTCCTCCTCTTTCTGAGTGACTATGTGGTTTCTCAGTCTTGTCTTTGGTTTTATGTGCCTTGTCATGAAAAACTCCCTTGCCTTTGTTCAGGATTCTACCTCTACCTCACTGGCTTTGTTTTCTGGCCAACTTCTCTTCTACTTTCAGTGCAATCTGATAAGCATCCTCTACTGTCCTTACTGACATCATGCTAATCTCATCCTGGATTTCATATCTCAAGCCATTTATATATATGGAAACCATTTCTTCATCTTTCTGTCTTTGTCTAGTTCTGATATTAAGCTTGTAGAAATCCTCTGTGTACTCTTTCACTATCATACTCTTCTGTCTTAGGTTCTGCAACTTCCTGAACATATTAATCTGATAATCTTTGGGTATGAATTTATCCTTCATCTTGGCTACCATTCTATCCCAATTATTTATCTTTTGTTTTCCTTTGCTTCTCTTCTCAGCCTGCAGTTCATCCCACCACAATGCTGCATGTCCTTTTATCCTGGTGACAACATGTCTCACTTTCTTCTCCTCATCGACATCTTCATAGTCGAAATATTTGTCCATGGATCTTATCCAATCCAACAGCTCTTCAACATCCAAATTGCCTTCATACATTGGGATGTCTATCTTGGCTCTAGCTCCCAATTTAACAACTTCTCTCAGTAAGCGTTCTTCGACAACATTTTCCCCTGCAACTTCCTCAAATTCTATTTCTTCACTTTCTGCCTCACTGATGTCCCCAACTTCAGGTGCTCTCCTTTGCACTGCTTCCATCGCCTCTAATCTTGCATAAAGATCTCTCATTTCTCTTTCTACAACGTGATTGGCTATAGGCGGCTCCACACGTCTCCTCGATAGCATTGCGATGACCGTCTCTCACACACAGAGTACAACTTCGAGCTCTCTTTTGCTACTCGAAAAAAAATTCAGGCTCTGATACCACCTGATGCAAACCCCCTACTCTCCCTCGGGGCTGCACGACCTCCCTCTCAAGGATCTTCGATTCTCCGAGCCAAATCGGCTCTCTGAAACCTTAATGGTCTCACTTGTGATTAAACACAGGCCCTCTCAGTCTTTTTGTGCAGGTTCTATGACACCCACAACCTCTTCCTTCGTGTTGCTGAACTATCAAGTTTCAGGTGCTAGCTCCTCTTCCATTAGCCCTTTCCCGTATGTGACCTCGGGCTATGTACTCACATAGTCACGCAATTGTGGGGTGACGTAGAGTGGTTTGGTACCACACCGATTTTCTCCCCACGATTCACTATCAATTGCCATGTATCCCTTTGGAAATACCGTGGTTTCGATTGTGGCCCGCTCTAAGATTTTTAAAACCCAATCACTTTCTATCCCCGCTATTAAGCACGACCATCGATCTTGTGGTCTTGAGCGTTAGTTCTTGATCAATGACTGCGATCTGTCCTCTTTTTGCCTTGGTCAACTATTAGTCAACGACCCTTTTCTTCCTTTCGCGTGCACTCCCAGATCTCCACGATCTATCGACGCGTGCCCTCCTTTCAAATCGATGACTACGATTGATTTCGGCCCTTTGGGCTTCGAGAGTTTCAAACTCTCTGCTCTTGCTTCCTCCACAATAATTCCACCCGAAGTCGGTGATCTGTTGTTGCGTGTCCCTCACAGATCGATGACTGAATTTCACTTCAACTTTTCGGCCTTCGGGAGTTCCAGCTCCTACATACTCTCTTTCCCCTGGAGTGTTTTCACCCGAGGTCCATGAATCTCTGTCGCGTGTCCTTCTGAATCTGACGGTTACGATTCACTTTGGCTATTCAGGGTTTGGGAGGTTCGACTCCTGCACACTCACTTTCTCCCAAAGTGTTTCCACTCGAAGTCAATGATCTGTCGACACATTTCTCCCTTAGATTAACGGTTGTGAAGCACTTCGGCTCTTTGGGATTTGGGAGTTTCAACTCCCGCACACTCACCTTCTGAGTGTTTTCACTCGAAGTCTCCAATCTATTGAAACATACCTCCTGGCGACCAACGATCATGATCTACTTCGACCTTCGGGACTTCGAGATTTTGTAACACTCCACTCTTGAATTTCTCTGAAGTGACCTTCCCTGAAGTCTCAAATTTTCTGATACGTGCCTCCTAGAAATCGCCAACCTAGATCTACTTCGACATTCGACTCTTCAACGATTTCACTTCCCCCTCATCCACACAACTTTCGAAATGCTTTCGCTTTGGAGTTGTGGATCTTGCGCCACCTGTCCCCCTGGATGATGGATGATCCATGTCTTTTTCAAGACTTCAATGAATCCTCACTCCTATGTGCACGCAGAGACTTAAAGCTCATGTGCTTTTCCCAGATCCAATGATCTGAAACAATCCCGCTCCCTCCTGGACGGATCTTAGCCGATGACTTGTGAAATATTTAGAGCTTCACTCCCTTTGAAGATTTCTCCCCACTATCTGTCCTAAGCTTTATCTCTCTGACCCTTTGACTCCTCAGAGGGCTTACTCCGACACTTAGTTGAACTTCCAATCTGTGCACTCCTTGCAACATATTTCTATGAAAGACTTAGCTTCTTGCGGGTGACTGTGCACACCTTGCAACAATCTGTTTGCACTCCTTGCAAATGGAAGTTTCACGCTATCTCTTTTGAGCTTCTGAGTCGAAACAGACTCTGTCAACGCACTCCTTGCTGGCTGTATGCACACCTTGCATGAGCCCAATGAAGAAAACAATTGAAACGTATCCAAATACTTCACAATTTCATATACTCAATAGCATAACTCATTCATTCATGGAAATAGAAAATATCAGGGAACTGTAACAGTAGCAACACCATGCATTGGATCAATTTTCCTATGTTATATTCATTCAAATGTAAATGGCTACAACTATGATAAACAAAAACTAAAAATTCAGCAACAACTAAATCACAACAATCTCCTACTAATTTGCAACAACCTCATTCAGGCATACAATTTATCTTAGAGGGTTCCTAGGGTTCCCTCCGACTACTCGTCTTCTCGAAAAGAAAAAAAAACTAACTACTACGCAAGTTCCGTTACATTAAATTCTAGGAGTGAAACTCTCAGATCACTCATGATCATTCAGTTCCCAAGCGTTTGATCTTCTTCAGTTTCCAATCAGTTACAAAAAAAAAAGATTTGCTGGAAACACCAACGTTAAGTTTCTGAATTGATTCAAAGGTGCGCTAAGGCGCCGAGTTGTCTCTCTACATGTGCTTGCTGACAATGCTCTTGCATCATAAATCTTGAAAAACAAAGAAAATGAAGGCATGCTTTTTTTTGCATACCTGAAAATATGGATATGGTAGATTGGAGTAGATCCCTACTCCAAAAATGATTAGTTGATGGCAATGAAAACAATAGTTTTCCCCTTGTTTGGTTGATGGAAAATGGTCACAATATCCTCAGAGAGCTCAATCCCCCTAGCACTGTTTGCAAAAATGATGTTTTAAAACTCAAAATCCTGACTTAAATAGGACGAAAAAAGAACAGAACAATAAATTCGATCGTCTCATGATAATTTCCTTAATTATCATGATAAATTCAAAAGTTCAAATTATCGCGATAATTATCGACGATATTATTGTCAATGTGGATTTTGGTGATATTATCACGTTAATTTCAATAATATCACAATAAGTGTAACACTACCTTAGATGACGAATGTTCTCTCCCACAAATGTACAAATGTATGGGGAAAAACTTCAAAATAATTAAAAAAATGATTGAATTCGAATTTTGTAAGATTTATGTTAGACCATGCTACATTGATTTATGTTAGACCTAGAATGGTCGAAAATAATTGTTATGACAATTCTTTTTTATACTTTTTACTAGTAAAACAACTTGCAGAAAAACTTTGTCCACTTGTGTGGTTGCCTTGTAAAGGGATAGATTCCCTTATATGATGCATTATTTTATACTTGACTTAATTACTCTCTTAATGTATAAAATCCGAACTTGCGTTTAGAACCTTAGATGATGACTCATATCTCTTAATTTATTGAATACAAATCTAAAATGTGGAGGGTTGCCTTATAAGTGGTAGCACATTGTCATAAATTGTCATGGTTACATTGATTTCTATTAGACCTACAATGAGTGAAATAATTGTTGCGAACATATCTAAGATGGTACATTATTTATAATTGTTGAGTTGATTGTAATGATTTTATTTATTTTTTATAATAGAAGTATTATATTTATTATTATAATATGTAAAGGGTTTTTGAAAGATAGAGTTTTTTCAAAGAAAACTTTATGAGCAAACTCAAAGGATATTTATTTCTTTATATTTGTAGATAATATTTCATAAATAATAAATAATATTTTAATAAATTTATTAATATAGATTAGTACAATTTACTTAAAAGATTCAAACCATAACATATAAATAATAATATTTTTTTATTATTATATAAAATACATGTTTCGAATAATAACGATTTTGTTATTGATCAATAAATATATACTAGTATATTTATTAGTCAATAACAAAATTGTGTAGTTCTTAAAATACACATATCAATTGAGTACCATATAATTATATAATAGAGTATTATTCACCCTATTCAACTTTTAATTCTACAAATAGCATATAAAATTCAAAATAAATATATTATTATAATAACTTTGAACCTCATTATAACCTCATACCTTAAAAACCATTCTCAAATTATATATATATATATGAAAATAATAAAAAAAATCATTCTATACCAACATAATGTAATTTTCTAAAAAAAAAAATAAATATATATAAATAAGTATCACCTCTAACTTTTAAACAAGGATGCATTTATGTACAATCCAAGTGACTTTTTGTCTTTATTAATCATTCTTGACCTGTAATTATTTATAACCTATGACTTCGTTTCCTTCTCTCATTGATGAGTTTTTATGAATACTTGTCCTATATGATAAATATTTTATTTTCTTACTTTAGAACATTTCATTTTCTTCTTTGATTGATGTGTATTTATCAACAACGTCTTGTATGCAAATTTTATATCTTTACACGAAAAGGTTATTAAGATGCTTTCTTTTTTATGTATTTTGTTTTTTTAATAGTTTTTAAATTATTTTTTTATCTTAATTTTTTTTAGAAATTTAATGGATACTTTTTCATATTTGTAATTTTTAATGAATCAATTTAAGGGGGTTTGAATTAAGCATTAGTGGGCATGGAACATGTTAAATATCTAGTATTGGTGGTAGCTTTTTTTTTAGAAATTTAATGGATACTTTTTCATATTTGTAATTTCTAATGAATCAATTTAAGGGGGTTTGAATTAAGCATTAGTGGGCATGGAACATGTTAAATATCTAGTATTGGTGGTAGCTTTTTAAGCTAACCTCTTGGGTTTGTTTAAAAATGTTTAAAAAATTCTTGTGGCTAATTAGTACAGTTCATTTAGGGGGTTTGAATTGTGCTTTTTGAGCTAACCCCTATCCTCCTAATCATTTAAATTAGACTTAATTCATTATTTCTTATAATATAACAATATGTACAGATTGCTTCCAATTCCTTCTATGTATGAAATATCTTACAATTTCCTTAAAATTTTACAAAATTTCATTAATAAAAAGTAAATAGCTTCTTATTCTTTTATTTTTTTTAAAATTTGTGAAAGTTCTCTTCTAATTTTATATATTAAGTAATCTAAATAGCTTCTTCTTCCTTTATTTTTTTAAAAATTTGTGAAAGTTCTCTTCTAATTTTATATATTAAGTAATGTTTACATTATATTTGGTAGAGTTAAAAAGATTAAGATAATATTTAACCATGTGTTTATCTCTTTGTTAAAGCAAAATCATAAATATAATGATTAAAAAAAATAGATAAAAAGGTAAATAGCTTCTTAATCATTTATATTTATTTTTTAATTTTAATTTTAATTTTTAATGAAATAAGGTAAATAACTTCTTATTTTTTTAGTTTTTTTTAAATGTGTAAAAAAGTAAATAATTTTTTAATCTTTTAATTTTTTCTTTTAAATTTATGAAAATTATCTTCTAGTTTTATAATATTGAGGTAATCTTTCCAATAACACAATCAAAACAATAATCACAATCAAAACAATAATCACTGCTTCTGTATATAAAGGGAACATTATCATAATAATTCATGCAAACATGCCAAGAATAGGGATTGAGTTATCACTTTAACGTGGGTTAACTAGATAGTGGAGGTAGTTCATCAACTATTAATGACCTTGCTGTTATCTTAATTTTCCTCCTAGTTGGGCCCCTTAGAAATGGTTGAGGAGCACATGACACCTTGTCATTAAGCAAAAGATGGGAGTCCTCATGATGGCTATGTGGCTAGCTCCGTTAATGGTCTACCCACTTTCACTCTTGTTGGCCAAAGGATGGGAGTCCTTATGATGACTATGTGGCTAGCTCCATTAATGGTCCATCCATTCTTGCTCTTGCTGGCCAAACTTGTGAGAGAATGTGGCTAGCTCCATTAATGGTCCATCCACTGTCGCTCTTGTTGGCCAACCTTGTGGTGGGGCTTGTGATGACCCAATCCTAGTATACACATGTGAAGGCAAGAGAAAACACAATTTAAAAGTGTTCTAGTAGAACACAACTCATCATAAAGGGAAGCCTGCCCTAGTACTCCAAGCATTGGTGTATGTAAACACTCGAATTTAAAGAACAATTTTCCACTTACACATGAATTTGTATTGAAATACCAACCATAAATGAGATATTGGTAGTGCATGAAAATGCATTGTAAAG
>ML821878.1:45837-59561 GCA_009831015.1 Picea engelmannii
TTTCCCTTCAACCACTCTTCTCTCTGTCCAGTGCCTACAAATAAGACAGAGGTTGTTGTGCAGATACACCACTAAGTCACTTGACACGATGACAAAGAGAAGAGTTCAACAGAAGAGTTTATACTTGAGTGAAGGGTACATTTTTATTGGGGTTATGACANNAGAGTTCAACAATCAATTCCACCAACATCGAGGTACATAAAGGGTATGGTGCCCT
This sequence comes from Picea engelmannii, assembly GCA_009831015.1. Classification (NCBI taxonomy): domain Eukaryota; kingdom Viridiplantae; phylum Streptophyta; class Pinopsida; order Pinales; family Pinaceae; genus Picea; species Picea engelmannii. Next base: position 46,055 of record ML821878.1, read on the forward strand.
TGATTAAATGCCAATTTCATACTCTCTTACATGATAGAATCCAGTGGAAACATTGCAATCCTGCCAATCTTGAAATCCTGAAAACCATTAAGTCCGCTGAATTTTGAATGGGACCTAAAATTCTACTTTTTCCATATGAAGTCCAATGAGGTTGGAACCACTCTCAAACATCCTGAAACAATTAATGGTAATGTTAAAAATTTAAGTAAAAGGATGAAAATGAAAGATAAAAGAGAATGTCACTTTTACTTAACTATTAAGAATTTAATATTACCATTAACTATTAGGGCGGGTAAAATGGAGGGGGGGGGACCTATTTAAATAGAATTAGTAAGGCAAAATAACCCTTGGTTGCACACTGAAACACCTCACAGCTGCAACTTGCATGAGAAAACATGAGCCAGGGTCCTTTTTTGAGCAGGACACGTGTCCTATTTTCAAGACACGCGTGTCCTGTGAACATGACACGTTCTAAATGAGTATTCGACACGTGTCCTACCGTTTGGTGTCCGACACGTAGGATTCGCGACACGAGGAGGGGTTTGGACGTGTCAGGTGACTTAGCTTGTGAGGTGATGGATGGTCAGATACAGGATGACAGGTATAGGGTCATTGACGATGTCATATTCTACAAGGATAGAGTCTACTTGGTGTCGGATTCGGGGCTCAAGAAGAAGATCCTCACAGCAGTTCATGATTCACCACTAGCAGGCCATCAAGGGTTTTTCAAAACCTACCGACAGATAAGGGAGAGGTTCTCATGGAAGGGCCTCAAACAGGACGTTATGAAACATGTCAGTGAGTGTGTGACTTGCCAGCAGGACAAGTCAAAGCATGCTCTTCCAGCAGGGCTACTTCAACCTCTGCCCATTCCAGAGCAGAAATGGGAGAGTATATCGATGGACTTCATCACAGGCCTACCCGAGGTCTAGGGTAAGGACTGTATCTATGTAGTGGTCGACAGATTGACCAAGTTTGCTCACTTCTATGCCATACCAACAGAGTACAACGCAGTTCAGGTAGCCGAGCTATTCTTCAGGGAGGTCTTCAGACTTCATGGGTTGGCGAGGAACATCGTCAGTGGCAGAGACAGTCGGTTCATGGGGACATTCTGGAGAGAGTTGTTTCGTTTGGTGGGGACAGAGCTGACACCCAGCACCAGCTATCACCCTCAGACAGATGGGCAGACCGAGATTGTCAACAAGTGGGTTGAAGGATATTTGAGGAACTATGTAGGTGGACAGCAGAGAACATGGGTAAAGTGGCTACATCTAGGAGAGCATTGCTACAACACCACTTTCCACATGTCCATTGGTATGACACCCTTCCGAGCATTGTACTGATATGATGCTCCCACTTTGGTAGACTTGGTTTTCGGGGAGAGCAGAGCTCCCAAGGCCAAGGATTGGATCATAGAGAGTCAGGAGATTCTCAAGTTGCTGAAAGAGAACCTACAAACGACACAGAACCAACAGAAGATGAGTGCGGACATGCACAGGATAGAGCACAGCTTTGAGATTGGGGATTTGGTTTTCTTGAGACTCTAACCTTACAGACAGTCATCTCTGAAGAAGAGTGGGGCTGAGAAGCTCAAGCCCAGATTTTATGGCCCTTACAAGATCATGCGCCGAGTAGGCGAGGTTGCTTATGGGCTAGAGCTTCCAGAGGGGAGAAAGCTTAATAACGTCTTCCATGTATCTTGTCTCAAAAAGGCAGTGGGACAATTCATTAGCACTTCATAGGAGCTTCACCCATTAGATGAGGAGGGACATTTGGAGTTAGTTCCGGAGGAGGTTTTGGAGTTCCAAGAGCAGAAACTGAGGAGCAGGGTCATCAGAGAGTGTTTGATCAGATGGAGAGGGCTTCCAGTAGAGGACGTTACTTGGGAAAGCGAGCAGGTGTTGCAGCACCCTAGACTAGTATTGCTTGAGGACAAGCAATTTCGGGAAGGGAGCACTGTAATGTCCCTTTCTAATTAGGAGCTCCAGAGAGGAGGCTTACTGGTCTAAACCACCCCGTTAAACTATAGCCGTTAAACTATAGCTAGGGCCAGACAAGGGGTAAATAAGGTTACTAGAGGTCACTCCAGTCAAAGGTGTTATGTTCGGAAAGTGACATTGAGCTAAAAATGGTTAAAAGCGCTTTTAAGTCATTATGAGCTAAAAATAGAACAGAGGAGGGTTTCAGAAATCAATTAGGGTTTTGGAAAGCTATAAGAGAAGAGTTAGCGACCTAATTCATTATTATGAAGATTATGACTTGTCATTCAGGAGAGAGGCGCATCTCAGGAGAGATAGTTCAATGGATTCCAGGAGGAAGACACCAATTGGCTGATTTCGGTGTTGAGAGACACACCCTAGTCACCGGGAAGATCACACAGGTCTTCCATCATTCTTCAGCAGCAGTTATGCAGAGTCCAGCAACAAGGGTGCACTTATCCAGGGTGAGGGTGCACCTCTGAGGAGGTTCAGGGAATCGACTTGTCCCATCCAGGAAGAGTTCAGAGATTCCCCTCGACCTAGTTGAGAGGAAGGCAAGGCGCATCTTTTGTCTGGTTCCTCATCATATTCCGACAAAGGAATCATCTAGGGCACATTTTCCAGTGCTTGGAATTGCGACACTTTTGGCGGACACATTTGGGGTTCCCGAGCGAGCATCAGATCAGATTCAGGGAAACCCTTCCGACCCATTTCCCAGTAGACCAAGGCGATCATTTTGAGATACATCTCGGCCGATTCCGACGGTGGAATCACTAGGACGCATTTTGCCAGTGAGAGAGGGGCGCATTCCAGCAGGGGGATCCATCCGGGGTCCAAACCCACCAGCAGAGGGGCCGGTTAGTTACCAGGCCTAAGAGCTAGAGCAGGGCGCACCATTTGGGACAATTTCCAGGACATTCCGAGAGGTATAGCCGCAAGGGCGAACTTTTCAGACTTCCAGCAGTTATCGTACGAGCTGCCATAGTTCCAGCTCATCCATTGATCCTGCAATGCTCATCTATTATCGAGTATTATCATTTAGTTTGCTTATTGTATTCTAGCTAAGATCCTTTTGTCTTTTGATCTAGCCGAGTGATTCATTTTATTTAGCCGCATTCGGCCTTTGTACTCCGCAAAGATATCATAATATAAACTTTGCAGTCCTTTGTCGCAATTGTTATTTGTACAATCATTTATATGTTGTAAAAAATTAATCCCACACACACATTAGTAGCGCTTCCTAGACTTGCCAAGTCAGGAACATTACATTTACTTTGCTATTCATCTAAGGCCTCTGCATCTGGGTGGAGTGTGTTAAGTCAGGGGGGATACTCATTAATGAGATCCATTCTCTCCTCTTTTGGACCTACGGCACACCCAGTCGGCATCTCTATAAGATTGTTGAATAGCGAGTAAAGCAGGTCAAATACACTTTTCACACAAAGAGTGGGGACCCTGACTTTAATCCCCACTTCACGGTTTCAATACTTAATTTTCCCAAATCCCGTAATAAAATACTCTAGATAAAATAAACTCGGCACTTTTCAAAACATCACATTTACCTTTTTGGCACTGGTCTCTTTTTTATATATTTTGTCAGATCTATCTTTACTTCACAAGCTCTTATGGTTCAAGTCATCTCCTTTTGAAGTATATGATGAATGTATGAGTGATTCTTTCATGTGGCTTACAGGTTGTATCCTTTTTCATAATCGAGTCATATATGTTGCTAATGCTAATCTTGGTATTTCCATAATAAACTCTTAGATTAAACTTTATTTTCGGTCTTCATAGATTAAAAGCCTTAGATTCTTTTTCATAGGGACTACCCCCCTTGGCTTCGGTAGGCGTTAGCCTAGACGGAGGAGTTGAGGATTAGTTGACAACACCTTAACTCGAACTTTCCCCCAAGGACACACCAAGTGGATTGAAGATTTATTCCACGCTACCTAGGTGTGTATAAAGGTGGCAACAGGTACCACACACCCTCTACAAAGGCACCCATGAAAGAGACAATACGACCCCTTGTATGTCATGATCCCTATGCCCATTGAATCTTGACCCCAACCACTTCATCCACTTTACATGGCTTAGAGAGGGATCTCTTGGAAACTCTCCTTGACCTAGGGCGAGATCTACCCAATGGGACACCTTGTCAACCCTCCCATATTCAAGCTTGGCAAGTCGCATAGTGTCTTTGAGAAATTAATTGTTTGATATAGTGATCTTTGATGCACATGCTTAGATGGCTTATTTATTGATTGGATTCACTTATCATGATGTTATGACTTGAGATCCTTGGAGGGCGTGCACATTTGTCTCTATAGGACCTAGTTGGTGGACAGTTTTGGGAGAACAAGCCTAGGTTGGGCTTCCATGGGGCTACAAGCCCACAGGTTGGATGCCAAGGGCCTGCATAACGGATGAGAAAGATCAAACTTGGAAGGCCTTTATGATGACTTGGACGACATATCCCAGCCCTTACTTGCCAAACAATTTTCCCAGGAGGGGCAAAACATCCTCTTTTTTAGCTTGACGTCATGTTTGGGGGGCTAGGGCATGGTGGTAAGATGGTATACATTAGCACTTGGACGTTTTGAGGTTTTTGAGGCTTTGACCATGAAGGAAGACATTTGGATGCTTGACACGTGGCTTTGGGAAGCCTTACTACCCTCCTACATCACCAACGACCTCCTCCTAGTACCAAAACGTCCCCTAAAGGGGTGACGGCCATGTAAATTAGGGTTTTATTTGTGCAAAAAGTGAAATTTTAAATGAATTGTTTGATATTACTTTGTTAAGGGGGCAAGATTAGGGTTGTTGACCCCTAATCTTGTGGTTTACCCCTTAATTTGTGGACAAGTCACCTTGGTGACATTTTGTATAAATAAGAGATCATAAGATCTCATTTTAACATAACTCTCCCTCATTGTGAGAAGTATTGGTCTGAAATTTTCGCTACACTTGGCTCTATTTGTCTCTTGTGCACTTTTTTATGGCTATCTTGATGAATGGGTGATGGAGGAGTGAGGCGCTAGCCTTGGATGATGTTTTCTAGCTTTTACGGTGGATTATCTTGGCATCTCTCTTGATTTTGGTATGGTCTTTTACTATTATGCTATCATTATTTTTCAAGTCAAGAATTGTTGTGCTAGAAGCTATGTGGGAAGTATAACGACATACACCCCCACCATAGTCTTCATCATTTTATGCTTCATCTCATTGATTATACAAGGGTTTGCTAAGAGAAGTATAAGGGCATACACCCTCTTACCTTAAACCCTAGCTAGAGAAACTTTCCTTGGGAAGTGAAAGGTCTTACACCCCCAAGGAGGTAGTTTCTCTAGCCCTTTCTTCATTTAACTCCATTAACCCAATAGTAAAGGCACTAGTCATATACTTTTTGCATTGGAGATATAAAATCATTGCCTTGGGAAACGCGAATTTTGGTCTTTTGAAAGGTTTCTTGTTTGAACTTGGTTTGCCTCATTGAGAGGAGTCTTCCCCTACTAGGACATCCCCTCTTTCCCATTATTTTGCTTGTTGTTACAAACTCTAACCTGTTATCCCCACTTTTTGGGATAACTAGGAGATCATGTCTCGAGGCCCACAGATCCTAGACATGGAGTACAGAGAGCATGATTGACCTGAGCATGGCCCTGGAGGGCCCACCTTTTCTTCTTCCATCATCTTTATCTTGTCAACAAAAGCAACATCCATCACCATCGGCTTGGTCCTATATCAAAAAAAGGTTCTTGCTCCATGAGGTAATTAGTCCAAGTATCATGGTATGTGTCACTTTTGATCATTAAAATCTTTAAATATATGCATCTGAATCCTTTTATCTCTAACAACTGCTTGGATCTTACATTTGCCCACTTGACCATGTTTGGGGGGATTGACAAGGTGCCCTAGCAAGCCTGTGTCTATAGGTTTTGGTCTGCCACTGGGGGAATTTCTGAAAATCCATCGTCCGCTCCCATCATAGCACCACTGTTTCATCTTATTTCCCGCTCACTTATCCCATTCCCCTTGTCCGGGCATTGGGTTGACCTATTTTCAGGATTGCACCTTATCTCGTGGGAAGAAGAGGCTAAAGGCCCAGAAGGTAAAAGCAAGTAGGTAAAAGATAAAAGCCTAAGAATACAACCTTGAGATGCTTCACCCAGGAATCCCTGAGAAAGCAATAAAAGGCTTCTCAGCAAGAAACAAGAGGGACCCGAAAAAATAATAAAAGAAGACCTAGTCAAAGGATAAGGGGTCACATCACAAGCCAGCCTATTAGGTCCATGGGTACCTAGCAGTATGACATTGCCACCAGCTAGTTACCACGCCAGGGAAGTGACTCTTGGTTGCATGGCCAAGGGAAAGGGGGTCTCATCACGAGCCAGCCTTCTCATTTCTGTGAAAGTACTTGTGGGTAACGCTGTCAGCTCTGGTCACCATGCCAAGGCAGTGTCCCCTGATTAGCTCTTGAACAAAAAGGCAAAAAAAATAAAAGAATAAAGGCAAGAATGGGCTTGGAAAGAGTGCATCCATGACAGGTACAGCTCGCCTTCTACAAAGGCACCCACAGGTAACACTTTTGCATCCTTGGCCCTCACTGCACCCACATGCTTGGGCATCCCCTGACCACATCACCCACTTACATGGCTTGAATGAGGTCTCTTCCGAGAACTTTCCTTTTCCAGTGGACATTAGCCCCAACAGGACGCCTTGTCTTTTTCTCCAGACTTGTATTGCAGGCTTGTGTAACATCTTTGAGCTGTTAACTTATGTATTAGGGATTTTATGCACATGTTTAATAATATTGATGATGAAATGTGATTGACATTGCTATGATCCCTGTGATTGATGAGCCCATGGAGGGCGTAGCTTTTGATGTACAGGACCATGCCCGACGGACAAGTACCATTTGGATCGGTACACATGGGTAGATGATCAGTTTGGACCTCCATGGGGCTGAAGAGCCCACCAGGTGGATGCTGAGACCCCATCGGGCGACAGATACAGGACAAATATGGATCAGGGCCTTTGCACCGGAGAAGAAGAGGACGTTCCACCAGAGGCACTTTGGCAGAGCTTGACCTAGGGGGGTTGACCCTCTTTCAGTGGAACGTTGGCCTTCAAAGGCCTGGGACATCACCCTTGATGACCATGACGTCATCCAGCCTATTGGACGTCTTGGGAGGCAGACTGGGCAGTATTGGCACGTGTGGCAGGTTGGAGAAGCCCAAGGAGGGCTAACGTATTGCTCTAGGATGCCCCATTTGCCCTAAAAGGGGCTAACGTCTCCCTTGGAGGGGCTTGTTCTCTCTTTTCATCTTGATTAGGGTTCTAATTTAACATTTTAATGTAAAGCTGTATGATTTTGGTATTTTGGCCTTGTCGGCCTTTTACATGACCTAAAATGTAAATTTAGGTCATGATATTGTATAAATGAAGGATTTTCACCTTCATTTTTTCATCATTCATCACTCACTCATTAGTGAGGTCTGATTTTAGCGCCCTATTGGGGTTCTTGGTTGATTTAAGAGAGGCGCACTTGTTGAAGGAAGACTTTTTTGGCATTTATGGTGTTTCTCTTGAAGGAAGGTGTTACAACTAGGGTTTGCATGGTTATTTCTTCATGAATTGTAAGTGTTTTCTCTGCAAAACTTCTTATTGAATAGTTGTAGTCTAAATTTCTTGCATATTACTTATAAATTTGTTGAATCAAAACCCTAGGTGACAAGCACATTTAATTGGTCCTTGTCTCATGTCCCCTGATAGAGAAATTTCCAGCCATTGAAGAAGGAAGAGAGAGCCTAGCCATAGCTACACTCTCATTTATTCTTCTCCTTGGCCTAGTTCTTCTACACCAGGGCCGTACCATTCTAGGGTTTGTTGAAAAGGCCTTGTTGTAGCAACACCTTGCCTCTTCAAGCCCTCATGCTTAGGCTGACTTTGCTTTATCTTCAGTTAGTCGTTTTGCCAATTTGATCTAAAGAAGGAGGAGAGAGCACGAGGCCTTGCTTTAGCAACACCGGAGTGAGCCTCTCTCCCCTAGGGTTTTGTCTATGAAGCCCTACCATTGCAGCACTTCAGAACCCTTCCCTCTAGTCTTTAGTCATCCTCCTTCAACTCTTGCGTCCTTCTTGTTGACTCCATTAAACCCTAAGGCACTGATCTAAGCGTCCAGCGTTGACGTGATTTGATCCAAAAAACTCCCAAACTTCTTTCAAAACTGAAACCCTAACTACACTAACCCTAACCTGCTAACCCTAGAATGTCGACGTCACCCTTGGTTATTTCATCTTGATGCAACAACGTTTCATTTTATAAGCAATTGAATGGTAGTTAAAGGCATTTATTAGATGGTGTGTTGATTTATTACATTGAATGCCATGTCATTTTAGTATTTATTGAGGAAGCGATATTATTTGCATTGCTATATTGATAAACATTGACTTCGTCAATATTTATTGCCATAATTGCTTATTTAAATATTAGATAGTCATTAATATACATGAAGTGCTAACCAAGACCTGCATATATCAGTTTGTTGTTGTTTTATTCTTAGGCAGGGACTCTACTTGGTTATTATTCATCCTTATTGGCTGTTTAGCCGGGACTATCTTTGGGTGGTAACTTGTTAAGGGAGAAAACTTGTCTTTGACCTACTATTCTTTTGCCTCTTCAAAACTCCAGGTTACCGGGGACATCTCCCCTAGGCCTAACCTCCCTAAAGAGAAAGAACCTCCCCATCGTGGTGACATTGGGTGGGATAGGTTCCTGTTACGCTAGTTTGACCTACAAACTTCAAGCTTTTGTCCTCCCTACAAACTGTGCGATAACATAACCTACAGCCATTAGAGCTGATCTAACCTAGATAAACTACTAGCCAATACTCCTAAACTAACCCTAGACTAGGGCACATCTTTTTGGTTAATTGTTAGCATATTTTGATGGTGTAAATTGCTGATATAAGTGACTGAAAGCTACAGCCATAAGGCTGCAATTTTCTGCAGAAAACACATGTTTACAACAGCCATCTTCTCTTGCTTTCTTAAGTGTTATTTTTCAACCTATATTCATTGTTAATCTTGATGTTGATTTATTTAACTAGTTTAGATCTTTATATGTTGATTTAGATGTTTTATTCGCTGATATAAACCGTCATCCACTGCTGCAAATTAGGTACAGCAAGCTTAACTTGTTGATCCATACTAACATATATTATTGCAAGTTGGATTTTCTTGTGTCTCAGGCAGGTACAATCATCCGGAAAAGTACTATACCTATGGGGCAACAATCACTTGACTTACAAGAAATCTCTTCCCACCTTTCATTCCACTTAGACTTGACCTCTAGGGGCTTCACTTCCATTTCTTTCTGTCTCCATCTCAATCCCCCTAGGGTCACCGGGATCACCTCCCTAGAGTGACCCAGTCACCCTTGTAGTGCAGGACCTACATCAAGGTGACATTGGGTGTAGGATTCCCAAGTCGTAGCACTTGCTTTGTGGTTGGGTCGGGCTTTTCCCAACCTACAACTTGTGCTATAACACAGACTATAAACCTACAAGAATACCATCAACTACACCATCATATTTTCAGCCCTATCTTAACAATGCAGAAGAAGATTGAGCACTCTCATCCTAAGACTTAGAAAATCAGACCTAAGGATGAGAATTGAAACACATGGATGGTTCAGCTTTAAGGTTTTGATCATTCCCAGATCTTTTGCATGTGCTGCTATTGTTGACTTTGTTAGATAGTGAAAGATATCATTTTCCAGCATGGGGGAAACTCATTTTGAGAATTGTATCAGCATTTCAAATTGGGCATATGAACAAAATTATGAACAGGAGAAGCAATAAGCAACGCATTGGTGGTGTTGTCACCTTATACACACCTAGGAGACGTGGAAGAAATCTTCAATCCACTCGGTGTGTCCTTGGGGGCAAGTGAGAGTTAAAGTGTTGTCACCTAATCCTCAACTCTTCCGTCTAGGCCAACTCCTAGCGAAGCCAAGGGGGTAGTTCCTAACAAATATATTATGGCTTGAACTAAGCTAAGTACAAGAAAATAAATCTAGGAGTTTATTCTTTCATTCAATAATCAACCATAAATTGAAATACACATAAACCAATCATTCATCCACGATATAACATCAAGCATACACTTGCATAAAAAGGATACTCAGGTACGTTTGTTAGATGCAAGTAATATTAAATTTGCTTCAAAGATGATATCCAATATGTAAAAAAAAGAAGCATGTGGCTTTGCTAAGTGTAAAATGAGACCGGTGCCTTAAACTGAATCGTGGGCAATGTAATTCGTGTGTTTTATTAAAATAAATTGATGTTGAATTAGTGAAATGGTTTGGACCTCCTTAGAAGTTAGCTCTGTGTTTGGAAACTTGCGGAGAGTTTTACCGAAACCGAATGGTCTCACCAGTAAAACTCACTCAAAGTGTTGGATGTCCAAAACGGGTGGGAAGCCAGGTCCCGAGAGGGTCCGCCTTACTTCGCAAGTCACTTCAAGGCGTTTTCCCATGCATTAAGCTAACTACTTTAGAGATTGTCTTAATTAAACTATCAACCACTGATCAGCACAGCGTGTATGAAACTTACTTCCAGCAGATCGAGACTAGCTTGCAACTGGAAGGGTCGGGAACTGCACTGAGAGCTGAGGGGAATTTGTTTATTTTAAACTAAAAATAAAATACTGAAATGAAATGTGAGACTAATTACTAATCCACACTGACCAGGCCTCTTTCAAGGAGCTGAGGAGATGGTTTATTTCCAACTTGAAATTGCAAGTAAAGTTAATCTAGCAATTAGTGTTCTAATTTGCAAAAGGAAATCTAATCTAGATTGATTGCAAGGCTTTGTGATAAATTAAAAAATTACTTTAGCTTATCTATAGTTATGAAAATTAAATCTAAGCTAAAATTGCAAAAAAATTGACACCACCACCGAAAACACCGTTCCCCCAGGGGGGATGAAAAGTGAGAGCTTGTAGTCCCACTGATTTTATTAAAGAACTTGCACAAAACTTTAAGGAAGTGACTTATGACCATTCATTAGGGGGGGTCACAAGTCTTTACAATGTTTTACAAATGTTTATTTGTGTAAAGGGGTGCTCCCGGGGGTCCCGGATGCTCCTAATCCGCCCAAAACTGACAAAATTTCCTCTTATCTGTTCGTCAACCTGCACAAAACACCAAACAAACAACAACAAAAGATGCCCAAAAACACTTTGGAAGTGTCTTGGGTTATTAGTAGTAAAGCCCCAAAATTTGACTAAGTAAAATTAGCAAAATTTAGCAAAAGGAACTAAGAAGAGCAAGCTAAAGAACTTGTCTCCTTAGGGTCTTTTTCTGATGTTTTAGGACAACATTACAAAGGCACTCTAATTACCAGATATGAAGTTAAAATATCTTTGAAACAATTCAATTTTCAGCCTTTAAAAATTTAGAAGTAAGTTACTTGCAAAAATTTGATGTTTCTTGAGCTAGATCTAGTTTAAGATGATAAATTGAAATATGAACTCTAGATCTAATCCTTTAAACCAACTTGCTAACTTAGATAAGAAGAATTTGAAATCTGATATATATCTACGATAAAGTAAGCAACTAGTAACCCAAAGATTTTAGATTTAAAGAGAGGAGAAGAAGAACAAGCTTGTGCTTTGAATGTCCTTGGGCAATTGGAGTCTTCCCGGTATGTAAAAGGGGCTATTGTCTTTCTTAAATCTCGAAGATAAAAAGGATGCAAGCAAGCTCCACCTCCCTTCAAGTATGAGATCCTACAAGCTTCAAAACACTTACAAACAAACGTCAAATAGTAGTATCCTTTACATATGAAATCTAGAAAGCATGTTAATCAAGCAAGAAAGCATGAATTCTTTGATTACATATGAGAATCAACACGATTTAAGATGCAAGCTAGCTTAGTAAATCTTGTTAAATGAAAGATAATTGATCTAAGAATCAAGCAAGTTTCATAGATCAAGGCTACAATTTAATCAATTGAAAGAAATGCATCAAAACAATTTCACTTCAAAATTGGTACAAGACAATGAGCATCCACACATGAGATCCACACCAAGTTTGCCTCCAAAGCCTTTCTTTATTCCAATATAGAATGATAGTATAATAACAATGATTACACAAGTGATTCTTCCAAGAGCTCCAACTAAATTGCAAAAGGGGAAGAGTGCTTCAATATATAGCAATTTCCAATGAAGGAGGGCGCACCATGTGGAGAGGGAGGGCGCACCAAATGTAAGCATAAGGTTGTCAAATATGTGGGAGAGGGCCGCCACCTCTCCCCACACTCCATATCATGCCACTTGTAGAGCAAAGGTGAGGTAGGCTGCCCTCTTTAGAATGCGCCACCTCTCCAAGATGGGCGCACTTCCTTTTAAGCACATGCTCATATCTTGCTAACACCTCATCAATCAATCCTCAATCACATCGATTTTGTCTTCAATGATTGTCGCCTTACCTTTGAGTCTTTATTTTGCCTCCAACAAGTCTAAACATGTTCCCCAAAATTAGCACTTGCTGATTTTTTATGATTTTATTTAACTTTTTTGGGTTTTGTGAGCAAAAACAACTTTTAAGTGATTAAAATCATTATTTTTGCTCAACTAAATGGGTACTTAGGTAATATGGGTGCTCTAGGTCCAAAAATAAGCGTCCCCATGGCATATTAAGTCCCCTAGTACCACTTTTCTAATACATCTTTATTTTTTAATTAAAAATTGCCGAATTCTAGCAATTTTTTAATTAACTGAAAAAAATAAAAAATCCTAAGGGGGACTTAGTACATTTCCGTAAGACTTTAGGAGAATGTTTAGCATAGTAATATACATTAAACACTAGGCTTATATCCATGCTCAAGCCTAACCATGGACATATACTCCAGCTCTGGAGGGATTGAGTGAAAAAACTCATAAATTATAAATTGCCTGAAAACGGCAAAATATAATTAGTAAGTAAAAAAACACTCCAGAGTATAACTCACGCTTAGGACTTAAGGTGGCTAAGACCTTTTACAAGTGCATCATGCAACATCTCTTATTACAATTTTTTATGGAAATGTAAAAGAAAAAGGGTGGTCTTTACGACCCGCTGAACTTCTTGTTGACCGCCCATTTAGCACCGGTGGTCACCTCATGTGCCATGAAGAGATGCATCATATTGTTGAAGACTTTTGGTTCTACAGGGTTGTGTTTGGCCCAGCACTTATTTTTGTAATTGGAATTTCCGCACCCCTGCGTGGGTTAATAATGTAATAGGTCTGCATGAGTCATGTCTAGGTCAGTTACCTTGGCATCGGTTCACTGGGAGAGTTCCTTTCACCGAGGGTTTTTTATCCTCAAGTTATCATTAGGCCTTCCAGCCTTAATGATTTCCCTTGAGTTTTTCCCTCTCACTTTACGTCCTCCAAAGTGGTGAACGGCGTTGCAGTGGGCTTATGTTTTGGTTAACTATATAGGGAATTCATTGTAAATGACCATGCAAGACATCATAGA
>ML821878.1:63480-77124 GCA_009831015.1 Picea engelmannii
GTTGCCAATGCTACAAGTGCCAATCGCCACTCCAGCACTAATCCAATGACAAGAGTCACAATAACAGCAGTAGCATCCTGAACAAGAATTGAAAAACGGTTGCTAAAAGCTGCTCTAACAAATGTAGCGTCATTTGCCAATCGCATAGACAATGAGTCTGCATTGTTTTCCTCTTCATCAAACCAACCAACGTCATTCCGCAATATTGCTGCAAAGGAGGACGGCATCACAATTAACTTACTTTTCAGATTCTTGATAAGCACATTAGAGAGATAAAAACTAATTTAAATTAAGTTGAACTGGCACAGTGTTTTCTTCTATATACAGTTTACCTGAAAACATCATTCTGCGAATGCGCTCTGTCATCTTTTCCCCCATAATACCAAAATAGAAATGTTGCAAAAAATTTGCTACCACAGTTACCACACCCATACTAGTTATTGCCAGGCACCAGTTGTCTACATCGTGCGTTGTATGTTTTGCATGTATTCTTGAATATGCCTCTGCAATCTGCACAAGGATGAATGCAAGAAGTGGATTGAAAGAGCCAAAAATAGCAGCTCCTATGCTGCCAAGAAGAGCATAAAGCCATTCGGGAGAGCTTAATTGTGCAAGTCTCCAAATAGAAGGAGGCTGAAATTGAGAATTTGAGAACATCTTATCTTCTACAGCTGCCTCATTAAAACAAGATACCAATCTTCCAAAGGTTTTTGAGGAGGACAGTGCCTTTCTGGGATCAGATGTCAAAAGAGCTGAGACAGGAGACTCGGGATCCGAATTAGTTTTTGGTTGTCGCTGAGCTTTCTGCATGTCTAGCTTCGGTAGAGAGGGAAAACAAATTTCAAAGCTATCTTGCCTCTTTGTGGAAGCCATCCTTCTCAATGTATCTGATAACATACCATTTTCAAGTGTTTGCTCTGATGGTGAACAATCTAACCTGGTGGATTCACATGAATTATTATTTGCATCAGAATGCATTGAATCATAAATTCTATGATGCCTTTGAAGAGATGTAGACTTTGACATTTTTGGTGATGATGAATCCTCCTGGATTTGGCTAGCAGCCCAATCGTTTTGTATATGGAGCGTTGCTGATTTATAACTTCTCACAGGAGCTCTGAGAAACCAGAAAAACAAAGCCTCAAAAAACTACTAGATGAAAAATTAATGAAAACAAATGAATAAGATAACAGATATATCGATGAAGCCAAGGTAAAATGAAAAGAATGTATGCTTTTATACCAATCAAACACAGAGGCTTTGAAAAAGCTGATTCATTTAATGTACACATGACAAAGGTTAAAAAAAATATAAACAAACAATTGTTTGTTATTGGACAGAAAATTGACAAGAAGCAACTGGTAGAACCCACATTAAATAACCAACCGAAATCATTCAAAGTTCTTGTCACAAATATCAGATTGTTCACAAAATCAGCAAGCTAAACATTTGAAGAGTTAAGTGCTCTGTTATATAGGAAGAACTAAAGAACAAGATCTAGGTAGAAAAAGATACTTTCGAAGAAAGCATTTGCATCCATGTTAAAAGGAAAAGCAAAACTAACAAATGACCACAAGGATCAGAAAGGCTAAAACCAATCAAACAAGAAAAATGGAATGGTCTCAGTCCAAACTGTAAAGGTAAATGTTATTCTTGTGGTATAGCCAATAGGCCTTTATCAAGAAACAAATGCCGAGATACAAAGTACGGTATTTCAAAATCAAAAGGCAACCTCCTACATGGCAAAGAATACAAACCTTAGAAGAACTTGAGGACACCACCATTTCTCATGTCAGTGGTTCTCCTCCTTGTGATGTCCCATTCCCAAGAATAGGCCAACAGGGAGTGACTTAGTAGTCTATCTGTTCCCGTAGACTATAGTCAAGCACAAACAGGGAACAAAGGGAGATACAAGGGAAAATAAATGGCTAAACGATGAATTAAGCCAAAAAGCATAGGAAAAGTCACTTAAGCCAAAGTCAACGGAGAAATAGAAGAAAAAGGTGTTGAGGGGGTAATTAATTAATTTATCATTCGACTTAGGAGGAAAAGCACCTAGTTTAAGTGATGTCAATGGAGAATTAGATCGGGAAAGGTATAAAAAGAGGAATTCGACCTAATTCTTCATTATGTTATAATTTTGAGTTGAGAACAGGTTCCAGGGGAGGAAGTCGACCTCTTTGATGTTTTGTGGATTTCTGGAGGAAACCACCACCCAGATCGGTTTCGGTGTTGGAAGACACACCCTAGCCTATCGGAGATACCATCCAGGTATTTCACCGTGCCAGATCAGGAGTATTCAAACCCAGTTCAAAGATTGTGCAGTGCATCCAGTGAGGGCGCAAGGGTTAGAGAGAGTTTTATGTAGTTGGACGAGATCTGAGCTTTTCTCGTCAGTTCCTTCCGACCCAATTGAGAGGAAGCCAAGGCACTTCTTTTCAACCACCAATCATCAAATTCTGACGATGGAATTTAACAGGGTGCACCAGACAGCCAAGAAGTGCACAGCTCTTGAGGAAGGACATTTGGGTTTATAGAGAGCTTTCCGAATCAGATCCGGGGAAACCCTTCCGACCCAATAGAGAGGAGGCTAGGGCGCACATTTTGAGATAGTTATCAGAGGATTCTGTCGATGGAATCATCAGGGTGCATTGCCAAAGCCCAGGAGGTGCGCAACCCCCCAGGGGATATCATCCGGGGTTCATCCAGAGCTTCAGTGAGCCGATCTTCAGTCCGACAGATATCAAGAGGAGACTAGGGGTCAGGGTGCTCAGTTTGGGATAGTTTTCAGGCAGATCAGTTGAGTATAGCCACCAGGGAAAGTATATCCTTCATTTGCAACAGTTGTCGTGAGTTTCCGGAGCTGCATGTCAATCTATTCGTGCATGTGCAGATCTATCCACATCTTCTGATCACAGGTATTTTATATTAGTTGCATTGTATTCCAGTGACGATCCATGAGATCTAGTTGATGATTAGTTCTCTTCTTTCAGCATATCAGTTGTATTTCCTGCTTTTTCCATATAATACATGCTATTGAGATTGTGTTGGTTCCTTATCTCACATGCATCATACTGCTCAAACCTTTATTTATATGACATACACATGTGAAAATCACCAAGCATATTAAACAAGTAACTAAAACACATCCAGAAACCCCTAGAGTATCAGATCCGAGAGTCTAGACACTAGTTCAGCAGTTCATATCCAGATCCACAGAATTTGGGATATTTCAATGGTATCAAAGCCTTCTTCCTGCCATCCTGTGAAGAAGTGCTTCTCATGGCCCCATGATTACGGGAACAGGTGCAGAATACCCAGAGGACCGACGACGTATTGGGGACGAGTACATTCAATACTACAAAGGACGTAATAGAGACAGAAGGGACTACACTCCCTTCCACACTCAGTCGAATACAGAGCCAGAGTTAGAGGACAGGGATCAAATCAGTTCTGGCACAGAGGCAAACATAGAGAGGACTATGGGTGACAGGCGTCAGACACCAGAGGCCAGGGGGAAAGGCCCCGAGACACATTTTTACAGTACAAAGGCCATCTTGAATGACCTATCTAGAGGACAACAGGACATGATGAACGCCATAGCACAGATGGTCATCATCACACAGATGATCCAGCACAGTGTGAGCATTATGGGTGCCAATGTCGCAGGAGGAGCGAGTGGGTAAGGAGGACATCAGGGAGGTTGGGTCAGTGGCTCTAGTGGATCTCAAGGCAGAGCGAGTGGACATCCTTCACATATCCGTGCCTATACATCATCTGGGAGGATTCCCCAACAGTTATATCCCCAGTTCCAGGGGGACAGTCGTTGGGACAGCCAAGGTAGGCAGGAGAACAACCAGGACAGGGGCAAGCAATGCTACAAGACCCATTCGGGGAGTACAGGAGAAATTATTTGGCAATGGGACCAAAGTTCCATGCAAACATGAGTTTGTTAGAATATTGTTCGATCAGATATCAAAACAAACCACAAGTGGTGGTACCATAGGTTGGTGACCTTGGGTCACAGCCACATTACTTCGTACTTGGAGTTCACTGAGAGGTTGATGGAGAGGTTTGACAGGAGAGATCCAAAACTCCATTTCAGGGATCTTACACAGTTGAGACAGACAGGGTCAATTGAGGCTTTCATCACGAAGTTCCAATGGAAGGCAGTGGTCGTGTTATCCACCAAGTTGCACTAGGATGGACTTGCAGTTGAGTCGCCAAAGATTAAACAGCAACTTGTTCAAAATTCAGAGTTCAGATGTCCAACCGGCCATTATGGCCCATTTTAAACGTTTTTACCACATTTCCATACCCTGCGGGGAATTGTAAAAAGCGGTGTTGCATGATGAATTTTGTAAAAGGTTTAGCCTCCTAAGACTTAGACATTAGTTGTTACTCTCGAGTGTCTTTTTTACTTGTTAATTATATTCTGTTGTCCAAGCAATTTATAATTTCCTAGTTTTTTCACTCAATTTCTCCAAATCTGGAGTATATACTCATGTTAGGCCTTAGCATGGCCATCTAAGCCTAGTGTCTAATGTATATTACCATGTTAAACATCCTCCTAGAGTTTTATGGAAATGTGCTAAGTCGCCCTTAGGATTTTTTAATTTTTCAGTTAATAAAAAACTTCCCGTAAAACAGAATTTTTTAATTGTAATTTGTTTTAAAAAAGTGGTACTAGGAGGCATCATATTCCTTAGGGGTGCTCATTTTGTAACCTAGAGCCCCCACTTTACCTAAGTACCCACTTTTGTGAGTAAAATTAGTGATTTTAATCACTAAGAAATCAATTTTACTCTCAAAAGCCAAAAAAAACATAAAAAATCAAAATTATTAAATTTTAGCAAAGTTGTCGGAAACATGTTTGGACATGTTTTTAGTGAAATAAAGGCAAAAGGGGTATGTGGCAGTCAGTCAAAGGGAGGCATCTTTGTGTTCAAGATTGAGTTGTGGGTTGAGTTATGGTCAAAAGGAGAATACATCAAGAAAGAGGTGTGCCCCTCTTGAGGAGAGGTGGCAGAAGCTTAGAGAGGGTTGCCCACCTCTTGATAGGTGGCAACCCCTTCTTCCTCCTTCCTTCACACTTGTTGTCTAGTTGGAGATTGGGAGAGTTGGCAGCCTTGTATCAACACTTGGCCCCTCTTCCCCTCAATCTTGGTGCGCCCTACCTCAACACTTGGTACACCCTCCTCCATGGAGCTCTCCTTCCCCTCTACTATAAAATGGAGCTAGCTCTCCCATTGTAATCAGATTGGTCTACCTAGAGTTATGTTGTTGTAATATGCTCTCAAGCTATTGTGGAATAAAGATTTGAAGACTTTGGAGATCACTCTTGTTGTCTTGTGCCAATGTGTGGATGTCATTGTTCCATTTTGATGTGTTGAGGTTATGGTAAACTTTATTGCTTGCAATTTCTTTGTTCATTTGTCCTTGATTAATAAGATCTTAGAAAGCTAGCTTGCATTTCTATATTTTGTTATTTATAATATATATTGATCTATGATTACATGTTCTTCTAGCTTGATTGACTTGTTTTCTAGATTTTGTATGTAGGAAGTGGATGCATCCACCTTTGACAAAGTTATTTGCAAGATTGTTCCAAGTTTGCAGGGCCTTTGGATTGAAGGAGTGGAGAGCTCTAGCTTGAGGCTCCAACATCTTCAATTACCTTCTATCGGAGTGTTAACCACCTATTTCGACTAGGGGGTCAACTCCATGCTCCATGAAGCTATGTACCTGATGGTGCAACAAAGTTGAAGACTTTCTAGTTCTACAAGGTAGTTTTTTCCCCCGACACGTCTTTTTGTAATTGAAATTTCCGCTCCCCTGCGTGGGATAATAATGTAATTGGTCAGCATGAGTCATATTTTAGTTAGTTACCTAGGACTTTATCATTAGGGAAGTCCTTTCATCGAGTGTTTTTTATCCTCAGGTAATTTTTAATTACCCTCGAGTTTTTCACTCACAATAATCCTCCAAAGTGGTGAAAGGCGATCTAATGATTGAGCCCAAGGGGTGACTAGGGTCTAGGAATGTTGTAAATGACCATGTTAGACATCTTCCAGAGTCTTGCGAAATTCCGTCGATTCCAAGTAATTTTTTTTAATTTATTAAAATTACCCATTTAATGGTAATTTTAATTAAATTTGATGTAAAAATGTAAAAAATTGGTCCTAGGGGATTTTGATAGGGGTGTAAGTACTCAAAAGAGAGGGAATGAGACCCCCTACACCCTTGGACCAAGTTTCAGCTCAATTGGACAAGTTTTGCTAGGTCATTGTCCATCAGGATTCCTAGTCAGTGTTGAGTCGACAATTTAATTGCTTAATTTGGCTAAGTAAAAAATGTCAAAAATTGTAAAATGAGCAAAAAGACATGAGAATGAGTGGGAGATGATTCCTAAGCCTTTTCATAAGTTAGGAAACTCATTTCCTAACTTAATCCAACCCCCCTTGCTTAGCCACAACCTCACATTGACCTTCTACCTAAGAAAGTGCACCCCCCTTGGTGAGCAACTTGGCCAAAGTGAAAAATTAATGGAAAAAGCCACCTTGTACCCTAAGTGTGCCCTCCTAATGTTCTAACTAGATGGTTGGGTGGTCAAAAAGGTGTTTCTCCCTCTCATACACTCAACCCTCAAACCCTAAAGATGACCAAAACCCTAAAAGTGTGCCCCCTTGAGATGCCCACTCTTGCTTGGTGAGTATAGATGGTTGGATGCTCTCTTGTCTCCCAAGTATAAAAGAATGCCTACCCCTCCCTCATTTCACATCTATTCTCAGAGTAAAGTTACTATGCCCAAATCTCTCCCACCCTCCTCTCTCTCCCATTTTGCTCTTTTTCTTTTCTAAAGCTTGCTACAAGTATTTGCAGCAACCTTTTTTTTGAAAAATAGAAAATCTTTGGAGTATACATGTTGAAATTAATGCAACTGCAAGAGCCATTCTCCTGAGGATGGAAAAGACTCTAGCTGTAGACTAGGGCCCCCAGCACACTCCCGGGGTTTCTTGGTATAAGACCAAGATAGTGAGAGCCATGGCAAAAGACCCTTGTGAGAGCCCCCAGTAGATGACTGGGATTCTTGGTCTAGAACCAAGCAGCAAGACCCTTGTGAGGGCCCCCAGTAGATGACTGGGGTTCTTGGTCTTGGACCAAGCAGTAAGTCCCTAGATGTGTCTAGGACCCCTGGATGTGTTCCAGGGAATCCTTTCTCAGTGCTTGGTTGATCCTTGGTCTTGTACCTTGGTGGATAAGACCCTAGATGTGTTCTAGGGCCCCCAGATGTGTTCTAGGGCAACCTGGTTCCTGACTAGGTAGATCTTGGTGTAATACCAAGATGTGTTGATATGTGATCCTCCTCTTCTCTCCTGGATGTATCTAGGAGTGTCTATGAAAATGGACTTGATCACATTGTTGATGTACCCCCTTATGCAGTGATGATAAAGTTTATAGGTCACTATGAGACTCATGTGGACATGCTATCCATTGACTTTTTCCATCGGGGTTTTACTATCCATGGCAAAATTGTCCCACGGTTCTCTTGACAGAGATCAAACCCTAGAGGTTTGATATATGAACCTAAACTTTATCTGAGCATACTTACAGAGGCATACTTCTACATGTGACAAGTACACTTTCTTCATCAGCTAAGAGGTAAGCTAAGATTTGTTTTTCTACACTCAGTAAATTTGTTTATGTTCAGAAATTTAATTTCATGCATATAGATATGTTTATCTCTTGGTTTAATGTGTTGATCTAAAATTGTTTTAGTGAACAAAATTTAAAAGAATGTCTCTGTTTCACTTTTTCCCTAAAATCTAACAATACATGGTGTGCATTGGGAGTATTCTTGGTGCCAATCTTGAGTTATTTTGAGGTGATATCTATTTTGGTTGTATTGTGTATATTCTTGTTGTAGATCTAGTGTAGGAAATCCAAGAAAAATATTTTGTTTGAATAGATCTATGATAGTATTATTGTGGATTTATTGAGTGGTTTATTATTGGTTTAACAAAGTATTTTGTTATTCATATTAAATCTACTCACCTCCTCTCTTTTTCTGTAGTTTGATCTCACATTTTGCAGGTCACCAAGGGTTTTAGAGGACAAATTTCAGATCTGGAAATTTGTCTCCTCAACCAGAAAAACCTTCCAAATAGTTTTTGTTTTATTTCCATTCATTTCCATCTATTTTTGGGGCATATTTGTTATTCTATTATAGCTCTAAAATCATATTTTACTTGTTGATTTTTATATGCAATATTTATGTTTTAACTAACAGAAATTTTTTGAAGTTTTTTGGTGGTTTTGTAGCATTTTCAGCAAGTTTTTGCTTGTTGATTTTCTGTAGGTTTTCGCCAGAAAATGGGAGGTGTTGCCCATTTGGGGCAATTAAAACACTCAAGAAGAGCCTCCAACTTGGGGTAACAAAACTCCTTTCTTCTTCTATCTTCCTCCTTCCTTGTAAGCAGCCCAAGAGAGTCTATTGGGCTTCCATTTTTCTCATATTTTAATTTTCTGCAATTAATTAATTTATTTGCCTACACCTTGCATAATGGATTGGCCTAACCACCCATGCAAAATCGTAAGACTGGGAAGCTAAGTTAATTTTATGTTTTGTGCATCTAATATTTCGCCCTGCTTGTCCTTAAGGCAAGGTTGAGAGGCTAGGCTTTCTTGCTTTTCCTTTCAAGCTAATCATTTTAATTTCATTCACCCACTTTGGCACAAAACCGGTAAGCTTGTCCTCCTCCTTGTGTCTTTGTTGAGGTTGCAAAGTGTTTGATTTAATTCTTGTTTGTCCCACTTGTCTTTAAGACAAGCTTGAGTGGCTAGGAGCATTCTATTTTACTTTCCAAGTCTTTTATTTACATTGCATTGATTTATTTTGCCTACACCTAACAAAGAGGTTTGGCTTAACCAACCCATGCTATATCGTAAGGCTTGTTTTCTAGCTTAATCTGTTTCTATCTCATCTTGTTAATATTTCCTTAAGTAGTCTCTTTTTTTTAATTCTTTAAGTTGCAAAGTTATCTTATCTTGTTATCTCTTTCTTAAGTTGGCAACAATCTTATTGTATTAATATCTTGCATCTTAAGTTGGGAATCAATCTACTTTGCAATCTACATTTTCTAAGTTGAAGTTAATCATAGCTTGTAGCCTAGATTAGGAAGGAATTTATCTAGCCTAATTAGGCACCCAGACTGGTACAACTTTCACCACCAAAAAGGGTGCCTTGTGGAGGCTACAAGAGGTGCTAAGTCGGGGACGACTTAGCGGCACTAGGTGTCCCCCCTGCTTGAGCGCCCAAGTATTCTGGGTTGACCTGTGGAGCTAGGGAAGGACCTTGCTTTCCCTTCTTCTTGACCACCCAGCAATCATTTTGGCCAAAGCGGTAAGAGTCTAGGGGTATACACATAGTCTAGGCTTGCATCATAAAACCTTAATCCCCCTAATCAAAGAGAGACTCTGAAATTCTCACGAAATTTACCTACAACACTTGTGCTTTACATTTCAGTATCTTTAGTTGTGCAAGCCTTGTTGTTCCAAGCATTTTCATGTTCATGTGATTTACTTTACTAGCAACTTTATTTCCAAGCACTTTGCTTTCAAGTTGGGCACATATTTACTTTCAAGTTTCAATATCTCTAAAGTTGTGTATCTCTACTTGGGCATTCTACCTTCAAGTTGTGCACCATCTCTTTGGGGCAGTTGCTTGTAGTTTCCTCTTGCTTTAGAAGTTGTGCATTAGTTCTATTTTGTTGGCTCTTTCCCAAAGTTCATTTCATCTACTTAAGTTGCGCATTTGCTTTATTTTCAAGTTGTTTCAAGTTACATCTTTTATGTTTGGATATCTCATTGTATATTTGGTCTAACTATTCTTTAGTTTTGTTATATATTGTGCTATTATCTAACTTGTAGTTCCATTGTATATTTGTTCTTAGCATATTTCATTTCTGTATTTCATTTTGCAACTTATCTCAATTGCAAAATTATTTTATTGTAATTAGATCACTTTTTCATTCTTTGTATTCTTTGCGTACAAACTTAATTGACCCATTGCCCAATCTTTAGGCACTAGTCTTAGTTGTCCTTTTAGGGAAAGGTTTGATTGTCATTGAAGTTTTGCATTTGCATTGTTGCTTGTCATATAGGTTAGTTTCCTCTAACTTAACAAACTAAAATTAACTCCTAGAATTCATTAATCAACTTACATAGTAAGTAGGGTCTACCCGTCCTTGGCTTCCCTAGGAGTAAGCCTAGAGAGAAGAAGTCCAAGTCGAGGTGACAGTGGGTTTGGACTTAGGCATTGTTCCTCCAAGGACACACCAAGTGGATTGGAGACTTTTCCACGATTGTAGGTGTGTATAAGGACGACAACACAGAGCAACTTCCCTCTACATTGCATCAAGAAGACCCCATAGCCCAAGATTGGCTTCCATCCGACTCTCTTTCTTTCCTTTCTCACATTTTCTCTAAATCTCTTTTGGTTACTAATTTTGCATGCAAGTATTTAGATCTAAGTTATATTTCAAATCCTTATTTATCTAATCTAGCATGCAAAAGAAAAGTTAGATCTAGATTACACATTCATTTCATTATTCTAAGCTAGATCTATCTAAAAAACTTTACTTTTTAGCAAGCTTTTCACTTTTAATTTTTTAAAGGCTAAAAGTAAACTTGTTTTAAATAGCTTTCACTTTTATATTTGGCAATAGAAGTGCTTTTATATTGTTATTTTAAAAGAGCAAACAAAGACCCTAAGGAGACAAGTTTTTTAGCTAGATCTTCTTAAGTTCAATTTCCTCATTGTAAACTAGTTTTACTTTGTCATTTTTGGGTTTCCATACTAATAACTAAAGACACTTCCAAAGTGTTTGTGGCCATCTTCTATCATTGTTTGCTTGCTGTTTTGTACAGGTTTGCGAACAGATAGGAGGATACTCTGTCGAAATTTGGCTTTCTTCAATAAACATTTGTAAAATTTTGTAAACACTTGTGACCCCTCTAATGAATGGTCACAAGTCATTCCAAAAAATATATTTGTAATCTCATTAATAAAATCAGTGGGGCTACAAGCTCTCACTCTTCATTTCCTTAGGGGGAACGGTGTTTTGGTGATTGTCTCATTTTCTGCAATTTAGCTTAGATCATTTTTTCACAACTAAGCATAAGCTAAAGTTAATCTTTTAATTCATCACAAAGCACTACAATCATCACATAGATTAGATTTTAATTTGGCAAGTAATATTTTAATTGCTAGATTATGTTGTCGTCCTTATACACACTTATTAACTTGGAGAAGTCTCCAACCCACTTGGTGTGTCCTTGGAGGCACAAGCCTAAGTCCAAACCCACTATCACCTCGATATGGACTTCTAGGCTCATTCCTAGGGAAGCCAAGGGGGATAGACCTTATTAAACTATGTGAAGTTGATTAATGATCTAGGAGTTAAATGAATTAATTTGTTAAGAAACCCAACCCAATGAAAGGCAGAAAATACAAGGATGCAAATTCTCCAAAGACAAGCAAACCCTTTACTTAAAAAGAAGCAATTAGACCAGTGCCTAAAATCAACAAGATGGGGTCAATGAGATATACAACATAAATACATTTGAACAAACATGAAATAAAGTTATGAGATATCCACAATGATCATAAAAAGTAACTTTAAACCAATTATGTTCAATCTAAGAAAGTCTATGTAAAATAAATAATGTTTTGAATAAGTATTCACATAAAAAGAAAAATTACTTGAAAGTAAAGTGCTTGGAAAAGTAACTTTCTCAAAAGTAAATATTATGAAGAGTGTTTAGGTTGATTTTAACAAGTTTAAAATTTTCTTAAATTAGAGTGTGAAAGATTCAAACCTAAACTATGTGACTACCCCTAACTCTTATTCTCTCAACCAAAAGGAAGTGTTGGGTGCTCAAGAAAAAGAACAAACAAGATCATTCTCTAGCTCCACAGGTCAAATCCGGAATGTTTGGGCGCTCAAGCAAGGAGGACACATAGTGTCGTTAAGCCATCCTCGACTTCAATCCCTTGTAGCCTCCCAAGTCACCATTTTTATTGGTAAAGGCAATAGTAATTGGGTGCCTAATCAAACCAACATCTCAATCCTTTCTCTTTCTTACTTTCCCAAATCCACAAAGTGGCAAGGGAAAGAAATACGGGGTATAGGTGGGGCACAAATTTGATTACTTTTTCAACAAGTTAAATTAACTAGCCTTCACGATATTGCATGGATGGCAAAGCCAAATCACTATGCAAGGTGTGGGCGAAAAATGAATGAATTAAACAACTTGAAAATAAATTTTAAAGCTTAAGCAACATCACACTATGGCACAAGATGGAGGACAAGCCTATTGTTTTTTTCCAAAGTGGGTAAAATAAAACTAAAGCAGAAAATAAACTAAGATCCTAGCCTTCACGATATTGCATGGATGGCTTAGCCAATCACTTTGCAAGGTGTGGGCAAATAAAAAGATTATTTACACTTTACAGAAAATAAATTTTAAGTAGAAAGAATGCAACCCCAAGAGACTCTCTTGGGTTGCTTACAATGCTTAGAGAATTGAGAGAAAGAAGAGGTTTGGCACAACCACTCTAGGATGCTTCCTTGAGTGTTTTTGGAGCCAAATATGCAGAAATCATCTTCAAAACCTGCAATAAACGAAGTCAATGATTGCAATAAAAGCTTATATTTTATGTCACTTCTTCAATAAATACACAAGAGATACTAACATTCAATGTGTAAAATCAAATCTTTGTACTATCACAATGCAATAAATATCACAAATCTGCTCATATAAATATTGTTGTTGCGTCACCACTGCAGATTTAGGGTGACGTCAACCCTAGTATTAGGTCAAAATTAAAGACAATGAGAAGAATGTTTTGTCAAACAAGCTTATGAATGTAATCAACAACTCAAGGTCTATCAAATAGATGACAATGTCAAAACGTTTTAAGGCCAAACAAGGGTTTTAATAGGTATGACGTCACCTATATTGTTGTTGATTAGGGTTAGGGTTAGCTAGTCAAAGAGGTGGACGTTTTGACAAATCAACCAATGAAAAAGCTTAAAACCTCTATGGCTATCAAGAGATGAGTCAGCCACAACTTTTAGTCCAAGCACAATTTTAAAAGAGGCAAGACGTCATCAAGGTTAGGGTTAGTCTAGACGCTAGGGTTAGTTAGGGTTTCAAATAAAGAATGTTTAAAAGAGTGTTTAAGCACAAGAAAACCTCAACGCTTTGTTCTTAGACTAGTGCCTTGGGTAAATGGAGTCTAATGGAGAGAAACCAATGGCTTGGAGAGACTTAAACCTAAGGGCCACCAAATCAAAACCCTAAGGGGAGGAGGCTCATTCCGGTGTAGCTAAAGCTAGGCCTCATGCTCCTCCCTCTTTCCTTAAGACTCTTTGGCAAAAAGGCTAGCTATAAAGCATAGATCTATGGCTGAAAAGTGTTGCTTGGGGACAAGGCCTTTCAAACCCTAGAAGCCAAACCCTAGGTGTAAAACAAATTAGGCCTAGGACGTCTTCTTTCTTCAATCTATACTTCAAACTAACTCAGAAAAAAGAATGGCTAGTGTAGCTATGGCTAGGCTAAACCTTCTTTAATCAATGG
>ML821879.1:590-29806 GCA_009831015.1 Picea engelmannii
CAATAAATGCCCAAATACTTTTCCGAATAATATAAAAAACGAACTTAAACGATAAAACTTAAGAATTTGAAAATATATCGGGATATCGGAGTTCGCTATCTAGTAAGAACAAATCTCATTGCATATTAAGTCACGAAACCCCGACCCTTGCTGAGGTAGGGGTGTTGCGTCAGGTGGTATAAGATCCTAGCTAACAACTTTTGTTTTCTGTAGAGGGAAGACAAAGAAAATTTGTGTTTTGAATTTTGTATGGACAGATTGAAACAATGCCTCCAAGAAGACGTCAAGAAAGAATTTTACCTGATCCAGCCGTGGAAAGGGAAATGAGGGAACTTCGTGCTCGATTGGATGCTATGGAGACAACACAGAGATGAACAACTGATACTTGAGATATTAGTGAGGTTTAAAGAGAAAGTGAGGCTGGTGCCAAAGAAGAAGTTGTAGTCGAAGATGTTGCAAAAGAATGTCTATTCAAAGTTGTTGCAAGAATAGGGACCAAAGAAAAAATAGACATCCTGATGTATGAAGGCAACTTATACGTTGAGGAGCTACTAGATTTGTTTAGAGATCTGGATAAATAATTCAACTATGAGGATATCAAAGAAGATAAGAAAGTAAAACATGTTGTCACTAGACTGAAAGGGCATGCAACACTGTGGTGGGATGAAATGCAGGCTGACAGGCGTTGGAAAGGAAAACAATGAATCAAAAGTTGGGACAGGATGGTCGCCAAGATGAAAGCCAAGTTTATACCCAGAGATTACCAAATTAATCTGTTTCGAAGAGTTCATAATTTGAGATAGAAGAGGATGACAGTGAAGGAATACATTAAAGAATTTTACAGACTCAACATCAGGGAAATTCATCAAGAGAGTGATGATGAAAAATTCACCAGATACATGAATGGATTGAGATATGAAATTCAATATGAGATGAGCATGGTGATAATCAGAAATTTGTAAAATTCTTATCAAATTACTCTGAGGGAAGAATAAAAATTGGCCCAAAAGTAAGGTCAAAGGGGCAGAGGCAGAAGTCAGAGCAGAGGCAAAGCAATTTCCCAGGACAGAGTATAGAAGCCCAAGGATGAAGAAAAGAAACCTCATAATCACCCAGAAAGGGGAGGAAGTTCTCAAGGAGGAAAATATGCCAACATGAACACTTTTCCTCATGCAAGAGGCAGAGGAGGTGAAATAAAATGTTTTGTCTGTGGAAAGGTCGGACACAAATATTTTGAATGTCTAGATAGAAAAAGAGATGGAGGAGGCGAAGATCACATTTCAGAAGCACAAAGGTGAAATGTTGAGGCAGAAGATGCAGAAGGTGAAAGATCCTTAATGATGCGAAAAATTCTCTTGAAGCCAGAGAAGGAAATAGAGAATCCAGTCCAGAGGAATAGTTTGTTCAGAACTGCTTGCAAGACCAAGGATAGGGTATGCAAGGTGATAGTGGACAATGGAAGCATGAATAATCTAGTATCCATAGAGATGGTGGAAAAGCTGGAATTGGAGACAGTCACACATCTAAGCCCATATAAGGTTTCATGGTTGCAAAAGGGACATCAGGTAACCGTCACTAAACAATGTTTAGTTGAGTTTAATATAGCGGGATACATAGATGAGATTTTTTGTGATGTTATTCCCATGGTTGTCTGTCATCTTTTGTTGGGGAGACCGTGGCAATATGACATAAATGTTGTTCATGATGGAATAAAGAAAAAATATACCTTGGATAAGAATGGTAGGATGCACATGTTGCTGCCAATTGAAGACAAGAAGGTGAAAGAAGAAGAAAGAAATACTACAAGAAGAACGAAGAAATGTAGTTTGTTGTGATGAGGAAACTGAGAGTCATGTTGACCAGTACTTCAATGGATGATCTTCCTGAGGAAATTCGGGAAATGCTGGAGAATTTCGCTGATATAGTGGTGGACGATTTACCTTGTTCGTTTCCACCCATCAGAAGTATAAGCCATCACATTGACCTTATACCAGGGGTGAGTTTACCAAACAAAGCAGCGTACAGATTGACGTCGCGGGAGAATGAAGAAGTTAAGAAACAAGTCCAATATTTGATGGACAAAGGGTTGATTAGAGAAAGATTGAGTCTATGCGTTGTGCCAAAAATGTTAAGTCCAAAGAAATATGGCTAATGGAAGATGTGTACAGAATCGAGGGCTATAAACAAAATCACCATCAGGTATAGATTCCCTTTACCTAGTATGGATGACTTTATGGATTTCTTGAGTGGAGCAAAGTTTTTTTCAAAAATTGATTTGAAAAGAGGATATCATCAAATTAGAATGAGGGAAGGTGATGAATGGAAGACAACATTCAAGACAAATGAAGGACTATATGAATGGATTTTCATGCCATTTGGTTTGACGAATGCGTCAAGTATTTTCATGAGATTGATGAACGGAGTCTTGAAAGATTTCATTGGAAAGTTTGTAATTGTGTATCTTGATGATATATGGATCTTCAGTAAGAATAAGGAAGAGAATTTGAGACACCTAACTCTAGTAATGAGGAGGTTGCAACAAGAGAAGTTGTTGATAAATCTGAAGAAGTCGTCTTTCATGAAGACATAGCTCATTTATTTGGGGTTCATGATCTCTTCGAATGAGTTGAAGATGGATCCTGAGAAGATAAAAGAGATCAAATAATGGTCGTCACCGAGGAATATATTTGAAGTCAGAAGCTTCCATGGATTAGCCAATTTTTATAGGAAGTTCATCATAAATTTTAGTGGAATTTCTGTGCCAATTATGGACATAGTCAAGAAAAGACAAATCTTTTCATTGGACAGAG
Source organism: Picea engelmannii (assembly GCA_009831015.1). Lineage (NCBI taxonomy): Eukaryota > Viridiplantae > Streptophyta > Pinopsida > Pinales > Pinaceae > Picea > Picea engelmannii. The sequence goes on from ML821879.1 coordinate 3,401, forward strand.
GAAGCAGAGAAAAGTTTCAAGTTGTTAAAAGAGAAGATAATTGGACAACCAGTTCTGGTTCTTCCAGATTTTAGTAAGAAATTTTAGGTGAGATGTGACACAAGTGGATTTGCGATTGGAGCAGTATTAAGTCAAGACAATAGACCAGTTGCATACTTCAGTGAGAAACTGAACGATGCCAAAAGGAATTATTCCACGTATGATAAAGAATTTTATGCAGTCATACAAGCATTGAAGAAATGGAGGCACTACTTGGTTTCGAAATAGTTTTTTTTGTACAATGACAACCATGCTTTACAATTCGTAACCAGATAGGAGAAACTGAACTAGAAACATGCAAAATGGGTTGACTTTATGCAGAAATTTACTTTTGTTATAAAGCATATTTCTTTAACTGCTAACAAGGTTGCTGATGCATTGGGCAAGAAATGTTTGATTCTGCAGCAGTTTCGTGTGAAGACCTTAGGTTTTGATAGCCTTAAGGATGTGTATAGAGATGATTCAGATTTTAGGGACACTTATGAAGCATGTGAGAATCATTTTCTGAGAGATAGAAGCCAATGGGTTGAATATTTGATCCAGGATGGATTTCTATTCAAAGGAAATCAATTGTATATCCCGGAGAGTTCCATGAGAGAGAATCTTCTGAAGGAAAAAACATAGTGGAGTATTGGATGGACATTTAGGCCATGACAAAACGTTCGTGCAACTGAACAATTTGTATTATTGGCTAGGGATGAGAACATATGTGAAGCATTTTGTCAACAGATGTAGAATTTGCTAGCACGCAAAGGGGAAAAGACAAAATATAGGGTTATATCAACCATTGCCAGTACCAGAGAGGTCATGGGACGTGGTAAGAATGAATTTTGTGTTAGGACTGCTGAGGACACATAGAGGTTGTGATTCCATATTCGTGGTAGTCAACAGATTTTAAAAAATGGCACATTTTATTCCATGTCAGAAAACCAGTGATGCAACACACATTTCAAATCTATTTTTTAAAGAAGTTGTTCGACTTCATGGTTTACACAAGAGTATTGTTTCGGATCAAGATACCAAATTTGTTGGTCATTTTTGAAGGACACTATGGAAAAATATGGGGATGAATTTATCTTTTATCTCAACATATCACCCTCACATGGATGGACAGATTGAGGTAGTGAATCAAAATTTGGGATAGTTATTGAGGAGTTTAGTAGCTGAACATCACAGTCAGTGGGATCAGATTCTTCCATGAGCGGAATTTGCATATAATGACTCACCTAACAGAAGCACAAGATAGAGTCCATTCCAAATAATGTATGGAATGAAGCCAAGGGGAGTATTTGAGTTGAGAGACTTAGAGAAGAGCGAGTTTAGAAGTGTTGGAGCAGAATATTTTGCAGCAGAGATGTAGGAGCTCCACAGTAAGATCAAAGAGCGGTTGAAAAATTCTAACCAGAAATACAAGCATAGAGAAGATCATCACAGAAGAGAACTTCAGTTTGAAGTGGGAGATTTGGTATTAGTGCATTTAAGGAAAGAGAGATTCCCAAGGGGAACATATAACAAGCTAAAAATGAAAAAGATAGGACCGTGTAAGATTCTGAGAAAATTTGAGGCAAATGCTTATGAGATAGAATTGCCAGATGATGTGGGCATATCACCCATATTCAACATAGTAGATCTATATCCTTACAGAGAAGATGAAGCAAGAGGAGCAGAGACTCAAAAGGAATTTCAGTGGGTCAAACCACTGCCTGTAGCTGAAAAGTCGCATATGGAAAATATCATTGATCAGAGAGTTAGCAAGAAGACCCGAAGGAAGATGTATTTTGAATACTTGGTAAAGTGGAAGGGACACCTGATTGAATATGCTAGTTGGGAAAGTGAAGTGGATATCCAGAAACATGGGCATACAGTGCAGGAGCTCATGAATAGGAGTCCATGAATTTTCCAGCCAGAGGAGTATGATGCAGGAGCATCGTAAGCAAGCGCAAAAGCAGAAGGATAGATGGATATGCACCAACGCACATTTTAAGGATGTTTTGAATTTGAAAATATGAAGCATTAATGTAATATCTGGAAAAGATATTTTTTCTTTTATGGTTTGGAGATTGTAACATAGATATTGAGCATTTTCTCTCATCTGTCGGTTGGATGCAATTAATGTAATGAATGTAAAGTAGATGTAGGCTTTAATTTGATTAGATAGCTAGAGGTTGTAGGAGGGAAAACTCTAGAAAGCTCCCTCGTATGTATGGTATTGTATTATTATTATCAATTGTAAGAGTAGATGGAAGAGAGCAAGAGAGAGCAGAGAAGAACATAGATTGTAAACTTGTATGAGCATATAGTTGTTGCTATAGGACCCATATACAGATGCACTTGGATTAATATAAGGAAGCTTTGATCCAAATTCACGGTGTTTATGAATTCTGTTTACATTGATTGAATGGTATGTTTACAGTTAATTTCAGTCTCTGTTATGCATTTGTTTCAATATCGTGTATGTGTATTATTTCATGTTGAATGTATGAAGTCTGTGAGAGGGAGAGTATGAGTTTCAATTGTTTCTCTTCCTGATAATTCCTACAAGGAGTGCAATGAAGGTCCACAAAGAGTACATTGACAAGGCTCTGATTTTTAACTTAGATAATATCAAGATAGATACCGTTGTTTTTTCATACCAGTAGAAGTGCAAGGATAGCACAAAGTTGTGCAAGGTGTGCACATGCAAGTTGAGGTCCTAGACTTTTCCAACCCAGTGAATGGTTGAAGAGATTTTGTCACAAGGAGTGAACATAATTGAGAAGTTTAGATAATCAGAGATTATCGTGAAGCCATGAAGAGTGCGGGCAAGAATTCCCTAGGATCCTTTAGTTTTCATCAAGAACCAAGCTCAAGAAGGATAGAGGCTTCAAAGAGTTCGAAGGGAAGATGAGGGCCAAAGTCGTTTCACAAAAGGAAATCTCATAAGGAAGGGCGCCAAGTCATTTGGCAAGGTTTGTCAAAGGTCTGAGAAGATGTTTGAAATTCTTAGAGGGAGAACTATTGATTCCTCGTGGACCTTTGGATACAGTGGATCAACGAAGAAGTTAAGGATGAGTGTCTTTTAACACTCGCAATCTCATGATAAATAGTCATTGTTAGATCCGGATCAACGAGAGCCGTTGATCTTGTGGTTTTGAATTTCGACATTTCGGGAATTAGAGTGTGTAGAAAGTCATGACTTGGAGATCTTGAGTTGCGAAATCCTGATATAAGAAATTTCTACACAATCTAGATCGTCAGATCGAGTAGGAATCTAGACCATTGATCTGTAAACAAGGAAGTCACGAGTTCAGACTTTGAGAGACAAGACATGAGTCACATCGCGAACTCATGAGCCATGAAATCCCGACATGATCGGAGGTGGATCCAAATATGTGACTAAAGTCACATGGTTGAGGCATAAGGGAGGAGCTAAATATCCGTTAGCCCATTTCGGGGTTTTGGGAGTCAAAGGAATCAGAGGGACTCACAACAGAAATCACGAAGTCGCGAAATCCGAAGACACCCTTTTGGGTAAAGGTTGTGGTCATGCTGGTTGGTCACATGGAGTGAAGGTTCGTGCCTAGTGCTTGTTCGCATAGGCGTAATTTCTAAGAAGGTCCTGTGGTTATATGTGCTAAGGTTATAGTGGGAACTAAAGAGCCACTCTAGCTCAAGGAAGTAGAAAGATCCAAATATCGGGAGGTCACGCAGAACTTACTGAGGTAGGGGTCTTGCATCAATTAACAAGTGGAGTATTGAATCCAAGCATCAGATAACTTCCAAACAAAGTCAAATGGAGAGTGACACCCTTAGAGCACGTAGGTGCATCTTGAAGGACATGTCACAAGAATAAATTAATGAGTTAATAAAAATCTAGAAGACCTTAGAGAATAAAACAATGACTTAGAATTGATAGAAAATAGAATATGAATTTATATAATTTTATATTAATTTATGAACGAGAACATAATAAAAACTTAAGTCTAAATGTTTTTTCCTAAACAAGTTATAGAAATGAGTTAAGAGAAATTTAGACTAATAAAAACTAGTAAAGGGATAATATGAATAAAAATTTAAAGAAATTAATAAAATGAAAATTTTAATTAAAAGAGATAATTCATGAGAGAATGGTTTGTCAATATAGAGTTCGAATCCTAAGTCAAACTAGACTCTAAATCCTAACTAAGAGAAGATTCCTAATTAAACTCCAACTGTAAAGTAGTTAGGAGACACAATAAAGGAGAAATTGGGGAACTAAGGGACAACTAGGAGAAAATCTAGGAACTAATTGTGGGTGTGAGGGAAAATGCATAATTATTTTTATTAAAAAGGAAATAAACATGTGCAACTTGAGGAAAGTGTGACATGTGTTGGTGTAACACACCCACGACAGGGCATAAAAATTTTCGCTCTTCTTAAAGGACACAATCTTCATTCATGGTTTCTAATTTGGAAAGTCGGGGAACCAGTCCGACCTCCTGGTCAAGGATCTCTGATTCTAAAGCCAAAAAACTCTATGAGACCTTGATGGTCTCATTCTTCAATTAAACACAGAACCTTTCGGCTTCTTGGTGCAGGTTTAATGGCACCTGCGACCTTCCCTTTCGCTCCCCTGCGAAATCTCAGAGTATTGGGCATTAGATCATTTTCTGGGTAAGCCCCCTCTTTATGTGACCTTATGCGATGACCTTACAGGACCACGTGATTACGGATGTGGCCAAAGGAGGTTTGAATCAAACTGCGTTTTGACCCACAATTCTCCTCGAGCCTCAACGTGTCCTCTTTTCAAATCCATGGTTTGAATTGCGGCCCGCCCTCAACTTTTTAATGTCCGTGCAAATCCTATCCCCGCAATGCTACAAGACCGTTAATCTCCGATATTTGATGGTACTTCGAAAACTGGTGGTTCATATCTTCCCCTCTCATACCTACGGATTAGATTTGACCTCTTGCAAAATCAACGGACGAGATCTCCTTCGTGATTTCAGGTTTCAGGTGTTTCAACTCTCAAAACCCTGCTCTCTTCCATACTTCAATCTTCTGAGTTGATGATCTGCGGACACTTGTCCTCCTAATAAACAACCCTGCCTTTACTTTGGGTGGTTAATCTTTCAACTGGATCAACGGTCCGCCTTTACTTCGGGCGGTTGACCTTTCAACTGGATCAACGATCCTGTGGCCCTCTTCTCGATCAACGGTCAAGATCTCCTTTGGGTTTTGGACTTCTGAGATCTCAAATATCAAACTTCCCCCTTTTTCCCAATGGATTTTATCTAGATTCTATTATCCACTGACACATGTCTTGACGATCGAGGATTACTTCGGGTCTTTACCCGGAGTCCACCGATTTTATCCATGTCTCCCTTAGATTGGACGACTACGAATTACTTTGGATATTTATCCGGAGTTCTCGTATTTTTGCCATGTCTCCCTTGGATCTGACAGATCAGATCCACTTTAGGTGATCCAACGCTTGATATTCACTTCGGACGATCTGACGATTCAAATTCACTTCGGCTAATCAGACGGTTGAGATTTACATCAGATTTCTGGAAGTTTGGACTTAAGAATTCTCAACTCTCAAACCTTACCTTCTCCTGAATAAACAATATCTGACAGCTCAAATTCACCTTGGTGATCCAACGCTTGAGATTTACTTCAGGTGATATGACGGCTCAGATCTTCTTCAGCTGATCGAACGATTGGGATTCACTTCGGATTTCTCGAACTTCAGACTTCGTGAATCTCAAATCTCAACTGATAAAATATCGAATGTGTTTTCCCGAAGCTGCTGATATGATGACTCAAATTCACTTTAACAATCCAAAGCTTGAGGTTTACTTCAGATGATATGATGGTCGATGTTTACTTCGGGTCTTCACCCGGAATCCATAGATTCACGCCACCTGTCCTCTAGACCTGACGGTTCAGATCTACTTCGTACAATCTGATGATTGAAATTTACTTTGGGTCTTCACGAGGGGACAACATATCTCTACCATGTGTCCCTTTTGATTCGCTGATTGAGATTTACTTCGGGACTTCATCTCTCCAGGATTCGGGAGTTTCAACTCTTATGCACCCATTTCTCTGGAGTGATTTTACCCGAAATATACAGTCTCTTGACATGTATCCCCCTGGCGATCAATGATGAGGATTTACTTCGGTTGTTTGTACTCCTCCTTGTCCACAAACCTTTGAAGTTGTGGATATTACGCCACCTGTCCTCCTTGACGATGGACGGTCCCAAATTACTTCAGGACTTTGGGACATTGACAAGTCCACTCTCCTGTGCACCTTCAGAGGGTTAGACTTCGTGCACTTTCCTTTGGATCCAACGACTGTTGGTCCTTGCTCTCAGATCTGACAGTCCAGATATGATCTCATCTACGCTCATTCCTCATTGTATAGACTATGATCTGACGGTCCATGTTCTTCACAGTGCTCGATCCAACGACCACTATTGCTCCTCCTCCTGATATTTAACTTTCTTCCCTGACTTGGAGTATTTCAAATGTTTCAAAGGATTCACCTTTGAACTTCCTCTTGCGAGCCATGTGACGTTGGTTCTCGTCTGTGCTTCTGAAAAATTTATCTTTCCCAAGCTTCGGGACTTGGAACAAGTCCACCTCTTCTTCCCTCTTAACATTATCTCTTTTGAGCTTCAACTACTCAGACCTCGAAAGTCTCTGTCCCTTCTATTCCTTAAAAGGATATATGTGCCTTGCTGGCAATGTTCGCTCAAGAACTCCTTACTGAGCTGCAGAGTATTTGGTAAATTTTTGAGGCTCTCCCAAGTTCTCTATAACTTCTCCTCTGGGTTTTGGGTCACTCCAACACGTGACTCTCCCGAAGCGCGAACTCCGAATCTCTTAGATCAAAAGGTCGAGAAGGATCCTGATGGATCCAAAGATCCACGATCCAGATTAACTTTGGGACTTCAAGGATTTTTACTTCTCTTATGATGAAATCATTATTCATCAAACTTGCAAAGTCCAGAGGACTCAAGGGGTTAACTCCCACACTTCTTTCCATATCTAATGATCAGAATGAACCTTGGCTCTTTCTGAATAATTTCTCATTCGTTCGTCATTCGAACAAAGAAGCCTTCCCTTTCGATGCTTCAATCCTAGTACTCTTCCTGAGCTTTGTTAGCTCTGGAAGGCTTAAGATCTTTACACTCTTTTTCTTGGACGTAACACTTGGAAGAATCCTTCCGTGCACCCCTTACATTCATTCCTCAACTTTAGGACTTAAGTGTTTCTCGATCTCTATTTGCCTCGTAGAGAGCCTGTGCATACGTTCACTATCTCTCTTGCGATTTAACAGACTCCATCCTCCAAGGGACTTATAACAACTAGGAGGGTCGATATGTGTACATGAAACTATTCCCAAGGTCGACGAACTCACAGTTCGTGGCTCTAGATTAAGCACCCACAGGATGCAAGAATTTACGAGTATAAAACATATCCCATCCATACAATTTCCTACTTGCCTAATTACACAATCAAGAAGACACCAAAACTGGATGCAGTGTAAATCATTAAGAAAACATATCTATCCCTACAACATTCATAGAATATCCAACTTTAATTCACATTACCACATAAATAAACAAGATATGTGATTACTTATCTATTACATGTGATAGCCAACTAACTGACTGTGGGTGTTCCTCCTTCAACCCAACCATAGGCTCAAAGGCATTCATTATTATCACTCTATCCACCCCCGTGCCCAACCATGATATCACTAGGGAACTCTCACAGTTCTCAAGGACTCTTTCTCTGTTTTAGCTTCTGCCCGGGTTCTATTCTCTGCAAACATTTAGAGATTTCCTTTTCTGTTATGGCCTCGATGAGGTTTTATCATATGCTCACTCAACATCAAGCTCGCGACCTTCTGTTCATTATCTGCTGGAGAGATCTGCGCCTTCTCCTCATCAATTTGTATCTCTTTCTTTCAGGAGGGTTCTCGACCCATACTGTTCCTTCTGTTAGAAGGGAACTCCGGTCAGCTTGGTCTGTCATACCCAATGGTACTTCAGGCTGACATTCTGCAGTTTTGGCCATGCTTCCATTCATGGGAGTGGTTGATAATTCAACCATTGGTCCTTTCTTCATTAACCGATTTCTCTCCTTGGGATCCAAAGGAAGTTTATTATCCTCCTCAAGGGAATTTGGGATTATTTGATATAATGAACCTCTCTTATAGTTTTCACATTCTTTCCTCTAGTGATATCATGGCCAGTACTTTCAAGGCTTCACCCCCACAATCAATTATTGGCAACTCAAACAATAATACATTTACACTGCCCACATGCCTTAGCATGGTAATCCTATTTTATGATTAATTACAAGACGGGAGAATCAGGGGTGTTACAATTCCATCCCCCTTAAAGGAACACCGTCCTCAATGTTCTTTCTCAAAAACACCTGTCATGCCTTTCTCATTCAGCTGTTTCAGAAATATTGATCCTTCTTCCTCGGTCAGGTCCTTTTTCATACCTTTAATCTTGGTCACTTTATTTCAATAATTCTTGGACAATAAGCACGTTAATCATAGTGTTATGTGAAAACATTGGATAAAACTTTCTAGGGAAATTTCATAATCTTAGCACAATAATTATCTACGTAATTTGTGGATTTGTATCAACGTGGTTGTTTTGTTATCCAAGCTCATTTTTTTTCCTTGACATACCCATTGGGTGCATTATCCCAATTCAATATTTTGCAAGAAATATCATGGTTTCATCTTCCTTGTGGTCACTCACCCTCCAGGCCCAGGCTCGGGCATCCCCTTCTCTGCTATACAGTCCCTTGGGTGATCCATCTTTCCTTTCCAAGGTTTTCTCACACAGGAAGAACTACCCATCATGTGCATGATCCCAATCATTAGTTTACAAGAACTATTAAGGTCTCCTCTTCCTTGCGATGACTCACCCTCCAGGCCCAGACTCAGGCATCCCCTTCTCTTCTATATAGTCCCTCGGGTGATCCATCTTGCCTTGCCAAGGTTTTTCTCTCACATGAAGAATTCTAGAGACTCTATTGAGTCTTACAGTCGAGGCGTCCCTCAGAATTTCTCTGCCGAGGCATCCCTATGGCTTGTGTTACCTCAACACAATATATTCTAGGTGATCATGACTTACCACAGGGTTCTCATGGCTCAACAGTAGCCATTTTTCATGCTTTTACAACTTGACAGCCTTTCAACTCAACTAAAGTTAGGGACGAAGGTTACTTTATTTCTCCTGGCATAGAAATAGTTAGGGACAAAGGTTACTCTCCTTCTCTTGACTCAATCATAGATAGGGATGAAGGTTACTCTCCTTCTCTAGAGTTAGTCTCTATTTCTTGCGATCAGAACATACTCTTTTTCACGGTTCTTCCTCGAACCCAAGAGTTCAATCTCTCATCTTTGCACTCTCTTGAGATCTTTTCCTTTCACCTTCCCATAGATTTTTGGCTCATTAGGAAATTGGTATTCCTTGCGGGCTTACAACACTACCAAATCCAAGACCCCTTTGCTTCCTGCACTTTCAACTTCAATCATACAAACAAATTGTTATCTTTTCCATGCACATACATTTTTATTGCACCTTTATAACGTCATCACAAATAATTTCAGAATTGTGTATACTAACAATCAAATTCACTTTCTCAAAAAGAAAATACCATTCCTTGTAGTTTGGATCAGTCGGCAATTGGTATTCCTTATGGGATTACAATACTGCCATATCCAAGACCCATTTCCTCCTGCAATTTTAACATTCCTCATCCAAACAAATTGTTAGTCTCTCATGCGTCCATGTATATATATCTATATTCAAAACCATGCATACTAACAGTTCATCACATCTATTTTAAGGATACAAAGCAAAAAGATACATCATCCCTTACCTATGCATCATTTCAGCCTACCAATTTTTTCATAATGTAATTCAAATATCAATTGACCTTAATGAATGTGCCAACGTTCATGGCCACATTCATACCCAATGCACCTTTGAATTGATTTTAAGTTTCTCACACTTTACGCCAAGTACTTTGTCATGGTGCGTTGGAGCTTAGCCAAGATTTTTACCATATGGTTTATTCATTCCCATTCATTGTTGCAACAGGACTATGCTTCTGGCTACAAGATGATCACAATTCCAATTCAATACATATGAAACTACAAGTTTCACATTAATGCCTTTAATCATTCCTCGTTCATTAATAACCAGGGTGCCAACACTCATGGCCACCCAATTTGGTTTTCTCTAACACCTATACAATGTAAGTAGAAATGTTGGAATGTCTTCCTTCCTCAATGGAAATACATTGTCTATACTTTATGCAAACATGCATTTCCTGGAAGCAATTCCATGCAATGTGCTATCTATGAGCACTTTTGTTTCCAATCGTTCCTTGATTGGTCCATGTGTTCATGACATATCAGTTCATGAATTCTCTAGAGGATTACAATCAGTCTTTACTACCAGAGGTTCACACCTCCATCATTCAAGGTCTCCTTCCTGAATCATACCCTACTTGGGTATCCAAGGCATACAACTACCTTTCAACGTTTCATACATAACATTAAGACCGTAAAACATTTCAGAAGGGATTCTTACCCAATCCCTTCATACCTTGTGCCACATAGGCATGAACATTTTTATACCGGTTCTGGCTGCTAGCACCCCTCTGATATTACCCCATCAATGGTGCTCCATGGGGACTCTTAAAGTCCCTTCACCAATCTTTCAACAAGAACCTTCTCATAGTCATCCTCTGATTGAGGTTGTTCATTATTGGCAACTGCCTTTCTCAACAGTTCCAATCTATTTCTTTTTACACATGACATACATCATAAACACATTAGTCATCATGTAAATTAAAAATGCAAGTACCATAACATTTGAATTAATAAAACATTTTAAGACATGTCCTAGCATATCTGTATGCACTTCATCACATTATCCTTAATGTTTTCATGATTGCAACACAATAGTTCTCAATTGTTTCTACAATAATACAACCATCATCACTATGGTGTCAAAACATTTACTTTCATCAATGTACTACCTTTCTCATCCCAGAGAAAAACATAATACACAACAAAAAATAATTGAGGGCTCTCCCCTTCTTCAAATTCTTTTTACATTGCCTGGGAATTTTCATCCCAACTGAGTTATTTCTAAGGCCTCACTGTATTTTCTTTTCTTTTGCAATTCACTCCCCATTAGGATCTTCCTACTCTTTTCCTTGAGTAGCCTTGGTTAGGCCTCACCCTAACCTTTTTGGAATACAACAATATGCTTTAATAGAAAAAATTTGTTCATAATGGATCATGAACCTGTGCATCCTGCACATTACCATTTGGTTATCAGAATGGTCAATACTCATTTATTAGTCTTCTATTCATTACATGATGTTTTTCAAAATGTAATCCAGGATTCTGGTATATATGTATATATATAAGCTTGTGGCTGACTACTTAATTCTCAGCATTCATTAAGGTTGTGACTTTGTTTTCCTGACAGAGTCTGCATACAGTTCCTCCACATGGAACTCCTTTAGCATGAAACTTCCTTACTTCATATCCATCACTATTTGTGATGGCCTCAACCTTGAGTTAGCTTCAACAGTTTACCAAATATCCCATAAGGAATATAAACATGCATCTTTGTCATGTACCCAAATTTTGTATCCATACATATTATGGTTTTGTTAACTTACAGCCATGATGCACTTAACCATATTCATAATCCTAAACCTGCATGTAGTGGTCATAGGTATGTTTCACAACCCACCTACATCTCTACCTTTAAGATCAACCAACTCAGGATTGTTCACAATCCTTCTCATGTGATTCTCAAAGGCATAAACATTTGTCTCTTATTATGACAACAGATTATATTTTCTCATTTACCCTTTTTATCTAAGTATATTAGTATTTCCCGAGGAAAGGGAATACATTCCCCCTCAATATGTTATTTGGAACCGAACTTTCATGACTCTTCAGAATGGAGTCAGCCATGCATCCATAGTATCCATTTATTCTGGACAAGAGCAATTCTTGCTTTATATTTAACTCATCAAGGCAACCATATTGTATCTATAATTATATTCTTTCATCATACATGTGCATCACTTGCACATTTAATATCATTCATACCTAACTGATATTAATATCAAGCTTCATATTAGGAAGCTCCACAATGCATTAAACCTATGAACTCAAGCATAATTAAACATGAATAAGTATTCATCCTGCTAGCTGATTGCTTGCAACTTTTCCATGTCATTCACGCGCATGGATATATCAGGCCTCTATATCCTTTTCCCAAGGATCTTCCAATCATTCCTATGATCATGTATACACATTCATGTATAAGTAGGTGCATCTCTTGAACCTTTTTACCTCATGCATTCACTTGATAGTTTAATTTCATCATTAATGTCCTTTAGTTTGAGATTTCAGTCACTTACATGACTAATCTCACAGTCATATCTCATATTGATGTTGCCTTTTATCAAGGAAATAACCAACCAGGGTCACTTTCCTCTTTATGCAACAACGTTTAGCAAGAAAACCTTCTTGCCTTAGCGTCCGTAGGGTTTTACCCATCTCACTTTTCTCTGGTCATAAGGAGTTATATACTCCGATTTTAGTATAAAGCAGTAACTATAACTGCCAAGGATCCTACCTAATCCTATTAGATTCCTTTAAGCCCACAAAGGTATTAACCATTATATAATCCACCATCATCAGTGCCTGAAGTTCCAACTGCATATGCTTAGAAGCAGTGTTACGAACACTAGGTCATCCGTCCTTCAGGCTTCATCTGCTCTTGACAGAACCTTGCCACCTTCATCTATCCACATTTAAGTCTTATTATAAATGTTAATTAGCATATCCCTACTCCGGTAAGGGTATTTATCACTTGAATAAAGGGATAAAAAAATTATTCTATTTAAATTCAACAAGAATTCCCAAAATCACAGGTTCAATCTGCAATCCTTCTCCTCAAGGAGTAAATGCAGATAAAAATACCTCCTTATGTGAATCGTACATGAGCCCATGTAGGCCAAGTGTTGTAACCATGCTCTGATACCAATTTGTAACACACCCATGATGGGGCATAATTTTTTTTTCTTTTCTTAAAGGACAAAATCTCCATTCATGGTTTCTAATTTTGAAAGTCGGGGAACTAGTTTGACCTCCTGGTCAAGGATCTCTGATTCTGAAGCCAAACAACTCTCTGAGACCTTGATGGTCTCGTTATGTAATTAAACACAGAACCTTTCAGCTTCTTGGTGCAAGTTTAATGGCACTCGCGACCTTCCCTTTTGCTCCCCTGCGAAATCTCATAGTAATGGGCATTAGCTCCTTTTCTGGATAAGCCCCCTCTTAATGTGACTTTGTGTGATGACCTTACGGGACCGCGTGATTGCGGACATGGCCAAAGGCATTTTGAATCAAACTTCTTTTCGACTCGCAATTCTCCTTGAGCCTCCACGTGTCCTCTTTTCAAATCCACGGTTTGAATTGCGGCCTGCCCTCAACTTTTTAACGTCCATGCAACTCCTATCCCCGCAATGCTATGGGACCGTCCATCTCTGATCTTTGACGGTACTTCAAAAACTGACGGTTTAGATATGCTCCTCTCATACCTATGGATCAGATCTGACCTCTTGCAAAATCAACGGACGATATCTCCTTCATGATTTCGGGTTTCGGAAGTTTCAACTCTCAAAACCCTGCTCTCTTCCATACTTCAATCTTTCGAGTTGACGATCTGTGGACACTTGTCCTCCTAATCAATGAACCTACCTTTACTTTAGGTGGTTGAACTTTCAACTGGATCAATGGTCCTGCCTTTACTCTGGGCGGTTGACCTTTCAACTAGATCAACAGTCCTGTGGCCCTCTTCTCTATCAACGGTCGAGATATCCTTTGGGTTTCAGACTTCTGAGATCTCAAATCTCAAACTTCACCCTTGTTCCCAATGTATTTTATCCGAAGGCTATAATCCACTGACGCGTGTCCTGACGATCGAGGATTACTTCGAGTCTTTACCCAGAGTCCATAGATTTTCTCCACGTCTCCCTTAGATCATATGGCTATGAATTACTTCGGATATTTATCCAGAGTTCTCATATTTTCGCCATGTCTCCCCTGGATCTAATGGCTCAGATCCACTTTGGGTGATCAGACACTTGATATTCACTTCAGACAATCTGATGAATCATCTTCACTTCAGCTTATTGGATGGTTGATATTTACTTCGGATTTTCGGAAGTTCGGACTTCAAAATTCTCAACTCTCAAACCTTAACTTCTCCTGAATAGACAGTATCTGACGGCTCAAATTCACCTTGGTGATCCAATGCTTGATATTTACTTCGGGTGATCTGACGACTCAGATCTCCTTTGGTTGATTGGACGATTGGGATTCACTTAGGATTTTCGAGACTTTGGACTTCTTGAATCTCAAATCTCAACTGAGAAACTCTCGAATGGATTTTTCCGAAGCTGCTGATTTGACAACTCAGATTCACTTTGAAAATAAGATGCTTGAGGTTTACTTCACATGATATGACAGTCGACATTTACTTTGGGTCTTCACTCAGAATCCACAGATTCATGCCACCTGTCCTCTAGATTGGACGGCTCAGATCTACTTCGGACGATCTGACAATTGACGTTTACTTTGGGTCTTCACCCAGGGACAACAAATCTATACCATGTTTCCCTTTCGATCCGCCAGCTGAGATTTACTTCAGGACTCCGGCTCTCCGGGCTTCGGGAGTTTCAACTCTTATGCACCCATTTCTTCGAAGTGATTTTACCCGAAATATACAATTTCCTGACATGTATCCCTTTGGCGATCAATGACCGGGATTTACTTCGGCTGTTTGTACTCCTCCTTGTACACAAATCTCCAAAGTTGTGGATCTTACGCCAGCTGTCCTCCTTGATGATGGACTCTCCCAAATTACTTTGGGACTTCGAGACGTTGACAAGTCCACTCTCCTGTGCACCTTAAGAGGGTTAGACCTCGTGCACTTTCCTTGGGATCCAACGAATGTTGGTCCTCACGCTCAGATCTAACGGTCTAGATATGATCTCCTCTACACTCGTTCCTCATTGTCTGGACTCTGATCTGATGGTCTAGGTTCTTCACAGTGCTCAATCTAATGGCCACTGTTTCTCCTCCTCCTGAGCTTTTGCTTTCTTCCCTGACTTGGAAGATTTCAAACATTTCAAAGGCTTCACCTTTGAACTTACTCCTGCGAGCCCTATGATGTTTGGTCTCATTTGCGCTTCTGAAAATGTTATCTCTCCCGAGCTTCGGGACTTGGAACAAGTCCGCCTCTTGTACCCTCTTAGCACTATCTCTTATGAGCTTCAACTGCTTGGACCTCGAAGGTCTCTATCCCTTCTATTCCTCAAAGGGATATGTGTGCCTTCCTAGCAATGTTCGTTCAAGAACTCCTTACTGAGCTGCAGAGTATTTGATAACTTTGTGAGGGTCTCCTAAGTGCTATGTAACTTCACCTTCAGGGTTTGGGTCACTCCAACACACGACTCTCCCGAGGCACAGACTTCGAATCTCTTAGATAGGAAGGTTGAGAAGGATCCCGACGGATCCAGAGATCCACGATCCAGATTAACTTTGTGACTTTGGGGATTTTTACTTCCCTTATTACGAACTCACTGTTCACCGAACTCGCAAAGTCCAAAGGACTCAAGGGGTTAACTCCCGCACTTCTTTCCATATCCAACGATCACAACGGACCTTGCCTCTTTCTGAATAGTTTCTCGTTTGTTCGTCATACGAACAAAGGAGCCTTCCCTTTTGATACTTCAATCTCGCTACTCTTCCCGAGATTTGTTAGCTCTGGAAGGCTTAAGAGCTTTGCGCTCTTTCTCTTGGACGTAACACTTGGAAGAATCCTTCCACACACCCCTTATGCTCATTCCTCAACTCTAGGACTTAAGTGGTTCTCGATCTCTATTTGCCTCGCAGAGAGCCTATGCATACGTTCATTATCTCTCTCGAGCTTTAATAGACTCCGTCCTCCAAGGGACTCAGAATGACTAGGAGGGTTGATATGCATACATGAAACTATGCCCAAGGTCGACGAACTCACAATTCGTGGCTCTAGCTTAAGCCCCCACAAGACGCAAGCATTTACGAGTATAAAACATATCCCATCCATATAATTTCCTACTTGCCTAATTATACAATCAAGCAGACACCAAAACAAGATATAGTATAAATCATTAAGAAAACATATCTATCCCTGCAACATTCACAGAATATCCAACTTTAATTCACAGTACCACTTAAATACACAAGATATGTGATTACTTATCTATTACAGGTGATAGCCAACTAACTGACTATGGGTGTTCATCCTTCCACCCGACCATAGGCTCATAGGCATTCATTCTTAGCACTCTGGCCACCCCGTGCCAAGCCATGATATCACCAGGGAACTCTCAAATTTCTCAAGGACTCTTTCTCTGTTTTAGCTTCTACTCAGGTTCTGTTCTATGCAAATGTTCAAATATTTCCTTCTCTATTATGGCCTCAGGGAGGTTTTATCAGATGTTCACTCAGCATCAAGCTCACGACCTTTTGTTCATCATTCGCTGGAGAGATTTGCGCCTTCTCCTTATTGATTTGTATCTCTTTCTTCCAGGATTTTTCTCGACCCATCATGTTCCTTCTGTCAACTTGGTCTGTCATACCCAGTGGTACTTCGGGCCAGGGATGATTTTAAGAATGGAAATTTATTTTAAAATGTAGAAACCTTGGCGAATATTACTAATCCTTCACATGTCAACTATTAATGTTTAGCGATATCTTTTAAAAAATATTCAAATTTATAAGTATTTTATATAGTTTTAATAAAAAAATTGGTGATTTTTAAGGTAAAATAATTTTATCCTATAGAATTTGGGCGAATCACTTTTAAAATAGCGAATCTTGTTTTTGAAAAAAACATGGAAAATTAGCCCATGAGCGAAATTTAGCCCCTAAAATCATCCCTACTTCGGGCTGACATTCTGTAGTTTTGGCCATGCTTCCATTCATGGGAGTGGATGATAATTCAACCACTAGTCCTTTCTTCATTAACTGATTTGTCTCCTTGGGATCCGAAGGAGGTTTATTATCCTCCTCGAGGGAATTTGGGGTTATTGATATAATGACCCTCTCTTATAGTTTTCACATTCTTTCCTCTAGTGATATCATGGCTAGTACTTTCAAGGCTTCACCCCCAGAGTCAGTTATTGACAACTCAAACAATAATACATTTACACTGTCCACATGTCTTAGCATGGTAATCCTATTTTATGATTAATTACAAGCTGGGGGAAACATGGGTGTTACAGTTAGGGTGGAATAATATTTAATTAAATTATTAAAAATTATTTAATTGTGCATGAGATGACAAGTGCCAAAGTGATTTTTTTTCTAAAAAGAATGGAAAGGAAAGAGTAGGGACCCTATTGTTGGATGACTAAAATATTGTTGAATTTTCTTATGACTAGTTTACTTATGTGAGTTGGGATTCAAGATTCGCAAAGAGGTAGAAACCTCTCCATGCGAGGGCAAGCTTCAGCTGTTTCAGATTTGAAATTATGTGTGTGACCCCTTTGCGGCTTGGGGGGATAAGAGAGAGGAATAGTACCTCTAGCGTTGGTTGGGAGGTACTGTGTAGTCGCCTCGATTAACAATTAGAGAAAGACATTGTACAAGATTCCAAATTAATGACCAACATCATAATTCATCTTTTGATTTTACAATATTTAATATTTTAGTTAAAATATCTGTTTAGAAAGAAATTCTCATTTATACAAATAATAGTTGTGAATGTGTATATAATATGATGTTGTATGTAAATGTGTTTAGAATAATTGTGCTTAGATGCACGACATAATAATTCAATATTTTTATATGTATATTTTTATACCATGAATCAAAATATTTTATATGTAACTTTGTTGACATATTGTATCCAATGCAATATGTTTGAGATGTGGAATGGATATGCATGGAATTTATTTTATATAAAAATAAAATTATTCTTTTATATACCTATATATATCTGGTTGAATGTGTTATTCTCTTATATACCTTTACATATCTGGTTGAGTGTGTTAAACCCTCCTCTTTCAACTTACATCAATTTAGGAGATCAACTGTAGTTCAGGTTTACGTTTAGATAGATATGCTCTTTTTATAAAATTGCTAAAGGATTCTCAGGCTAACATAAATCAGAAATGAAGAACTTCAACAGAAATAGTAAAGGATACGGTATTTTATGGTGACACGGAAATGAAGAACTTCAACAGAAATAGTAAAAGATACGGTATTTTATGGAAAAAATAAAGGAGGAATCGATGGTGAAGCTCTCTAGGACGGTAGGTAAGATAGAAACTTAATGACAAGTGACTTGTTAAAATAAATAGTTGATCCGAGACTGACTGAAGTTGTATGCGTAATCTTCCATAAGTCCAATCAGTCCAATCAATTGAAGCACTGAGATTAAGCTTTGGATGGATAAAATGTTTAACCATCAAAATAAATAGGAAGGGAATTTTTTTCCTAATAGGGCGCAATTCCTCCACTTGTTGTCTTCCATTTACTATTATTTTTATTTCTTCCAATTCATGTTTGAAAAACTCATAAAACTTAAACTGAAATAATAATCTCTCCACTGCAAGACCTTCTTTCTTAGCCTAGGTAATGTATTTGAGTTCCTTAAGGTTAGATTCTTTTAAAGTGCCTTCTTTCTTAGCCTAGGTAATGTATTTGAGTTCGGTTAGATGCTTTTAAAGTGCAAGCCCATGTTTAGTGAAAAAATTGAAAAATTCTTCTCCATATTCATAAATGAAATTTTAATAGAAAACTAAATTAATTAATATTAAATTTAAAAAATCATTTAATTATATATATATATATATATATATATATATAATTACATAAATTTTAATTTACCAAATTATGAAATAATTTTAAATGTTAATTAAAGATAAAGGTTTTTTTTTTAATTTTTTTTTATAGTATTTTGAGTTATTAAAAAACAATCTTAAATATTATTTAAGGACAATTAATATTAGTAATTAAATATTAAATATTAAATATTAATTAATCTTTAGAAAGATATTGGGGAATGCTGGAGAAATTGGTTTTTTAAATAAAATAAAAAGGGTAATTACTTGGGGAGAGTGTGACAAGTGTGGATGAAAAATTCTAATTAAATTAATTAAAAAGATAATTAATTGTGCATGAGGACATGTGTCATTGAGGATTTTTCTATAAGACAATTGTGGTACAAGGGAAATTGATCTCTCACTTTTTCTTGTAATGTTATGTTGCCAAAATTTTGTGGACTATGTTTTGCTTGTGAGAAATGGGATACCAAGCTTATAGAAAGAGTGGAAGCTCTTCCTTGTGAGACAAGTATTGGAGTTATTGTTTGTTGGTTTCTTGTGTGTGGTCTTTTTGTCGCTCGGGGGGCTAAGGGGGAAGAAAAGTACCACTAACATTGACTAGGAGGTACCAGTGAAGTCTCTGTGATTAGCAAAGGGAAGAAATGAAGGAGTGCAAGATGTCGAAGGACATCCTCAACTCTGCATCTTCTTCAGTTCTAGTATTTTATTTCCAAAATTTTTAATTGTGAGTAATTTGTATATTAGAAATTAAATTCGTTGCTGAACTGAGTTGAAAATATGGAAACTAAATTGTCTTGATTGCTATAAGCTAAATGTGAAATTTCGAAGTTAGATTCTTATTGGATCTCTACAATAATTTATTTAATCCATGAGATCCTTTTCGTTGTGGTCGTTATATTTTAAGTTTGTTTCCTGAATTTTAAAATTTGTGGTTTCATTGTAAATCAAATTGCATTTGAAAGGTAGAAACTGTTGGATCTTGTAATAACATACCATTCTAGAATTTTAAATTGTTTTTCCGTTGTAAAATTATAACATACCTAGCCAGCCACAGGTCGGGCTACGCCACTTAATCTGACTGCAACACACCCAACCACCTGCAGGCGATGCATGTTGTAGTTTAGGGACTCACTTCACAGTGACTTATCTCAATTCGAATCACTTCTAAGTTAATTAAGAGGCATGGAAATTCACATGCATAAGACAAGATCCATGCTACAACATAAAACAATAAACAACGTGCCATGCACAACAAATAACCAACAGACATACACATTAAAAAATACATATCTCAGACATAATTAAATACACAGGGGAATTAAACATTATATAGAAAACACATAGAGCACTTATCTTTGCAAGTAAACATCCACCAACTGGTTACAGACCAAGGATGCTCCTCCCAACCATAGATATTGTTGTTCTTTTACTCTCAACAACAGGTCAACTCCGATCTAGGGCTATGAATCCACAAGGATGGGTCCTAGGACAAATCTAAAAACACACAACAATTGGCTAACTAGCTCTCAGGTTTCCCAACCTCACAACAAATCCAAATTTCCATCTCTCTTTCCCCCTAAGCCCGCACAACCCAAAGAAATGAACACCTTTCTATGCCATGCAGTCCCTCAGGTTATCCCACTTCTCTCTAGGGATCCAATGCTACTGGTCAAGAAATATCCCTTCTAGAAACTCCAAGGAGTCTCAGTTGTGGACAGTTATATCCGAACTGCTATCAAACTCATGCACACGGGCATCCATTCCCTCCTGGAATGATCAGTAAATTATATTAAAGCCATTTAACAATGGGTCTCCTCTTCCATCGATTCATTTCCATGTTCATCCCAAGAGCACACGAAATAGCCATAATGAGTGAGGAAAAAGGAAGGAGAACAAGAAGAATAAGAACCAAGAAGAATCAGACCCCAAAAACAACCCCCAAGGGATGTTTACAGAATTACATGAAGACAAGAGCCACATGGCCTCCCTCCCAAGAAGCTCATGTAACCCATTTTCTCCAAAAAATCAATCATGGGTAAATAAAATAATAATAATAAGGCTTAGCCCCTCAATCCCCCTCTCCCGTGGAATCATATCCCCTTATTTCTTTTGTCCTTGTCCATATTGCAACCAATGGTGTATTTTATTAATGTATATAGATGCATTACATTCCCTAGGCACTCTAGCCACTTTTCAACTTTACCGACTCATCAACCTAAATCACATTTACATAATACATTATAGTTCATAATGGTTAGAACTGACATGTTACATCCCCCTCCCCTTATTTTGGCACCGTCCTTAGTGCACAACACCATGTTATCACACTAAGTTGCCTTGGGTCTTTTATCCCTTAGTTTTAATTTTTTAGCCTTAAGACTTCAAATTTGCTTTATTTTTCTTTGTGTGATTTGCTTACGTTATCTTGAACAAACAAAGACTTGGGTTTTGGCTCATTTTTTTGTTGAAATAATGTAACTGCAAAGAGTATTCTTATTATTATTGATATATTATTTATAGGATTAATCCCCATTGTGGATTAATCATGTCGGTAATTGTATTAGGACCAAATCCCCTTTTGTGGATTGGTCAACAGACAAATATAATAGGCAGAATAAGAAGTCGGCCGCAGCAGTTATTATTGAGACCTAGAATTAAATTAAAGGTGGGTTTACCCACCTAGAGTGAGAGGTCGGCCCTGCCAATGAAGACCCTTCACATGTGCTAGTCTTATATATATAGAGAGAGGCTAGCGCCTCACTTTAACACACAACTGACTTGCTCATTCTTAAGAGGCAAGTTGCGACTTACCAGTTGGAGAGAGGGAGAAGAGTGGTGCATCTCTTGGAGAGGACTTTTCTGTATTGGTTTGAGTTATCTCTTGACATTGTATTGGCAATTTATGATAAGGAAGTTTTTGGTGGGTTTTCTTCCCCTAGAGGGTTTCCCAGGATAAATGATGTGTCTCTTGTGAATGTGTATTTCTCAGTGATCTTGTTCTTATGTTGCTATTATCTATTGAAATACAAAGAACTATAATAATGGCATAAACATTAACATGGTATCAGAGCCAACCTGAAGGAAACATATTTCGCAAGAGAAAAATGTCACTGTTGCAGTACTTGGAAATTAAGGTTTTCCAAAAGTGAAGCTTTTCAGCTCCAAAACTACTTACAAAGTTGCGCCCTCCCCCAAGGATCATTTTGGCACTTAGAGCACACCTTTTTAGTGGCTAGATCTCCCAGAAAGTGAAACCGTAGTTTCACAAAGTACCAAAAAACCAAAAAACTAGAGTACCAGAAGTACCAGAAGTATCAGAGTACCAAAAGTACCAGAAAACCAGAAGCACCAGTCCAAAAATTCGCAGATCAAGTTTGAGGGGGTAAAAGTTGGATTTTCAAAATTTCGACTGCACCAACTAACTTGCCTCAGCTCAGCGCATCTATCCCCTGGATCAGATTTTCAAAACTCGAAGTTTGAAAAATTAGGGTTTCCTCATAAAACCATAAGTTGCATTTGCAGTTGCAATCTCAGAACCAATTGTAGTTGCAGTACCAGTTGTAGTTGCAGCCGTAGAACTAGTTGCAATCACCCTTGAAATTTTCTCAAGAGTTGGCAATGATTACCGCTGCTACCAGATGGAGCCACTACCTACAAATGCTATCAGAGGTATGTACTTACATATGTTTAATGATTAAACCTTAAAGAGTATTTGCAGGAGAAGGGACCTCTCGCATAGATCCAAAAGGATCTCAAGTTCCAACACATTCAGAGGAATGATGCAACCCAGGTGTGATTTTTCTGATATACATCGATTTTTCATAACATTATCTTGATCAGTGTTGCATGTTGAAGCTATGATCAAATTATTAGAAGGATTAAAAGTTGATCATAGAGCTTAACCTAACCTTTTGTCAAGATAGCGTATTGTCTTAGTATAGTAAACAGGTTGAAGAAAACACTCGTCACTTGAGTGAAGGAGACCTAGAAGAAAAGAAAGCACTCATTCTTGAGGACAAGGCTCCAGGTTTGACTAACCAAGATTAATAAGATTCAAAGGTACACATGATAAACTGATGACTATAATTGAGATAGCAATCGTCGCAAAGTATTATACCTAATAGCATGTGAGCATATAGAGGTATATGCTTTGCCTAATACAACTAACACCTCCTCTAGGAGAAACCTTGTGTGTTAGTTCCAGGTTTCCATGGAAGAATGCTTGGTCCCGACACTATGAGAGTGTTGACCTCATTTCATATTGTATTCCTTACCTTTAATCTTTGCTTCAGATAAATTATAAGTGATAGCTCTAAAGGAGGTATTGTGATGATTGTTCGTGCTATTGCTTTATATTATCAAGAAGGATATTATTCTTGCTTGTTGTTTTGTTGACCTTGCTCTAGGTCACATGAGGAAGCTATAAAGAAGGTTGCAGAAGGCAACGTGCT
This sequence comes from Picea engelmannii, assembly GCA_009831015.1. Lineage (NCBI taxonomy): Eukaryota > Viridiplantae > Streptophyta > Pinopsida > Pinales > Pinaceae > Picea > Picea engelmannii. Next base: position 26,829 of record ML821879.1, read on the forward strand.
AAAGAAGAGACCATAAATGAAGCAATCATCATTGGAGGAGAAGAAGGTGACTTTCATAAGCTATAGGGTCACTCAGAAGCTGCCATGATCCACGCCATTAAATAATTTTGGCATTGAAGATTAGCTCACTTCAACTACAAGGTGCTACCATACATATGCAAAGAAGTCACAGGTTTACCAGAACTCAAAGGTGACCATGAAGGCGTATGCAATGGATGTGCACAAGGGAAGAACATCAAGAACCTGTTTCCAAAGAGGGACAACAAGGTAGATGGAGTCCTAGAACTCATTCATTAAGATGTACGTGGCCCAATGACATCATCCTCCATTAATGGGTATGTATACTATGTATCATTCATCAATGATTATTCTCGTAAACGACCTGGATATATTTGAAGTGTTCAACAAGATCAAGGAATTCAAAGCCTTGATAGAGAACCTTTCTATAAGGAAGATCAACATACTCAGGTCAGATAATGGAGGAGAATATACCTCAAAATAGCTCGTGAACTTTTGCAAAGATGTTGGGATCAAGATCCCCAACAAAACAGTGTAGCTGAATGGAAGAACATAACCATGTTAGATGCCGTGAAGATCAAGATCTTCCTATGTTCTTATGGGCAGAAGCAGCAATGAAAACTGTTTATGTGCAGAACCAATTATCCCATAACACACTTGGTCTCAAGACACTGGAAGAGATGTTCACCAAAAAGAAGCCAGAGGGAATATTTGTGGGGTCTCCAAGGCCTTTAGAATCTACATACTAGTTCACTGCCACATTGAGATCAACAGGGACGTGACCGTTGATGAAGAAGAAACACTTAAGAAATCAAGAAGATGCTAGCTTGAAGAAGTATATGAAGAGGAACCTGTAAATCCCAGGATTGCAGAATCAATGAAGGAGGTTCCCAGAGCTACAGAACCAGTGAGGGAAGTCGTAACTTCCCCTGATGAGGAACTTCTAGAAGACCATGATATAGTAGAAGTTCAAGAACCTCCTCAAATGACCTTCTCCCATAAAAGAAAGCCTGCTTGGGCAAGAGAGCTTATTCAAGATGGAGAAAGTATGTTGTTCTAGAAGGAACCTTGAGACAGGTGAAAATACCAAAGCCATTCTCCAATTACACGGCTTTGATATGTAATCTCCCAGATGAAGAGCCTACCTACTCTGAAGAAGCTATTCAGAGAAAAGAATGGGTAGATGCCATGACAGAGGAATACCAATCCATAATGAAGAATGAAGTATGGGAAATAGTTCCCAGATCGAAGAATAAATATGGGGTATCCTACAAATGGATCTTCAAAATAAAACATGTTGCTAATGGAAGTATTGAGAAGTATACAACAAGATTTGTTGCTCATGGATTTTCCCAGAAGGAAGGCATTGACTATGAAGAGACATTCGCTCCTGTAGCTAGATACACTTCGATTAGGACCATCATAGCTCTTGCAGCTAAGATGAAGTGGAAGTTGCACCAGATGGACATGAAGACAACTTTCCTAAATGATGTCATTGAAGAGGAAGTATATATAGAGAAACTCCAAGGACTTGACGTTGAAGACATGAAGTCTCATGTCTGCAGATTGAAGAAAGCCTTATACGGATTGAAGAAAGCTCCTAGAGCTTGGTATGGACATACAGATAATTTCTTGATGAGCTTAGGATTTACCAAGAGTAAAAAAGACTCAAATCTCTACTTCAAAATTATGGATAATGAGCCAGTAATCTTACTGCTATATGTGGATGAATTATTCTTAACTGGAGAAGAAAAGCTCATTGCTGAATGTAAAAAGAGACTTGTCACATAATTTGAAATGAAAGACCTTGGCCTAATGCATTACTTCTTAGGTCTTGAGGTATGGAAGAGTCCAGAAAGGATCTTCCTTAACCAAGGGAAGTACACAGTCAAAATCTTAAAGAGATTCGACATGGTAGAATGTAAGTCCATGAATACACCCATGGAAACGAAGCTGAAGCTGCTGGTCGATACTTCGTCAGGCTTGATAGATGCCACACTGTACATATAGATTATTGGATCACTGATGTACCTGATAAACAACAGACCAGACATTGGTTTTGCAGTGAACACCTTGAGTCAGTTTCTGGTAGAGCCCAGACGTATTCACCTAGTGGCTGCAAAACATGTGATGAGGTACCTTAAAGGTACAATGGATTATGGTCTCAGCTATGATGGAGATCATGACTTCACATTGAGTGGATACACTGATTCATATTGGGCAGGAAGCGTTGCTGACAGAAAAAGCACTTCTGGATGTTGTTTTAGTTTGGGATCAGCCATGATCTCGTGGCAGAGTAGGAAGCAATCCAATATTTCTCTTAGCACAATGGAAGCAGAGTACATTGTCGCATGTTCTGCTAGCTGCGAAGCTATATGGATTCGAAAGTTTCCGACTGAACTATTTGACTTGGAGATGAGAGCAACCATGATTCTATGTGACAACTAGAGCTGCATAAAGATGATAGAGAATCCTGTATTCCATGACAGGTCGAAGCACATAGAGATCCACTATCATTTCATCCGCGACATGGTACAGAGAGGAGCCTTGAAGCTCCAGTACATTAGCATGGATGAATAGGTTGGTGATGTGTTGACCAAACCTCTATCTCATGTAAAGTTTGAAAAACTTTTGAGATAAGCTTGATATAGTCTGAAAGGACCCTCCCTGAAAGGGGGAGTATATATGTATTCCTTGCTTCTAACCTCATTGTTAGACGTAAAGCAAGATGAGTCATTGCTTTTGACCTCCCTGTTAGATGTAAAGCAAGACGTTGTGTGTATTCCTTACTTCTGACCTCGCTGTTAGACGTAAAGCAAGACGTTGTGTGTATTCCTTGCTTCTGACCTAGTTGTTAGATGTAAATCAAGATGATTCCTTGCTTCTGACCTCGTTGTTAGACGTAAAGCAAGATGATGATGTGTTTCTTTCTTCTGACCTAGTTGTTAGACGTAAAGAAA